>JBBYHH010318375.1:0-12382 GCA_038382905.1 Daphne laureola | reverse complement strand
CGTATACCAAAATGTTTGGACCAGAGCTTTTAGTACGAGGACAACATAACGTAAGAGGAGAGCATCATTATTGATTGTGAAAACATCGTTATGCACTCTGCGAGTATCATTTTGGGTGGTTGAACACAATGCGCAGCGGCCGGTCATTTTTTTCGCCGGAGGAAGGGGGGGCGGTTGATTTTGTTGCTTGTCTGGTTGCGTTCGCGAGAGAATGGTGGTCAATCGGTTGTTTTTTCTTTCCGATTCTGTTGCTGATCTGGGAAGGAAGGTGGGATCGTTCCAACGGCGATCCCGGATTTGTCGCCGATAAACACGGCTACGTCTTTATCTTCTTTTTTTGTTATATTTAGAGACACACATGTTGTGTCATTAACACACTGTATCCGCACTTTTTCTCAAAGGCTTGTTTTCTTAATAGCATTGTCTTCATTAATTAAAAATGTAAACGAAACATTCTGCTAATTTGTTTTAGTTTTTTTTATCAGAAATGCAATGATAATTATTTGTAGTCTTTATGGGCAACTCTTATTTAGACCAATATACGGTACGGAGTATTTATTACACTTTTATATTAAAAGCAGGCTTCAGTTTTACACCTTTTTTTTACATCTAATGCCTTTATTCTTTTACAAGAAAATTGTTTTCAAAACTCATTAAACTAAATTATTCATGTAGTATGATACTCCCTCCGTCCCACTTTAATTCTATTGTTTGATTTTTTAATTTTTATTTAACTTAATTTTTTACTAAAAATAATTTATTAAATAAATTTGTAAAAAATATTTTTACAAACTAGACACATTGATTTATTTTATATATTTAAGTTATTTTATTTTATATACTAAAATATTAGAGAAAAATATATATACATTAGATGATGAAAAAAAAACGTAACTATTAAAAAGTGACGGAAAGAATAGTTAATAAAACAGGGAAGTACAATTTTTTTAAAATAATAAAACTTATTAATCTATTATAACACACTACTTATTATTTTATGAGATATAAATAAAAACAGTTTTTAGTTTTATAGTTGTTAATATATATTTGAAGTTTAGGAACTAATTATATTTTAAAAAAATAAAACAAAAAAAATTATTTAACTAACTCAAGAAAAAACTATACAGATTATTAAAATAGAGTTCAGAGAATAGTTCACTAAAAATATTTTATGCAAAAAAAAGAAAAGAAAAAAAAGAAATACTTGGTGAATCTGGGTTAGGCAACTCGGAAAAGGACAAAAGATGAGCATAGCAGGTTATTTCTTAAACAAAGGATATGTTCTTCATTCTGCTTTTGTAAAAAATTAATACATTTTTAAAAAATTTCTCCAAAATCATTTTTCCTCTTTCTCATTGTTATGTTTCCGTTTTAACCGGATAAGACTAAATGCAACCGGTAATGGTATTTGTAGGCTACCCTCCGGTATTTAATGAGTATGGTATTAACTGTCTAAAAAATAAATTTATTAATATATATTTTTATTTAAAAAAAGTCATATGTTATTTTATTATTTTTAGAATTGTTATATCTATTTTTAATTAATAAATCTTTTAAAAAAATAAAGAAATTATGTTATTTTATTTTAATGACGAAACTCACGAGTTTATCAAATCACCTTTTTTACCGATGTATAAAAAAACCTAATTACATTATTTTTAATTCTAAATTTTAACTTAAAAAAATTTATAATAACTAAATAAATAATAAATTAATTAAAAAACTCTTTT
Source organism: Daphne laureola (assembly GCA_038382905.1). Lineage (NCBI taxonomy): Eukaryota > Viridiplantae > Streptophyta > Magnoliopsida > Malvales > Thymelaeaceae > Daphne > Daphne laureola. The sequence continues at coordinate 10,652 of JBBYHH010318375.1, read as the reverse complement.
TATGTAAATAAAATATTTATTTATCAATTTTATAAACTTATAAATATCGATACCCATAATCACCGGTATCGTAGAATTTCCTGTATTTGTATCTAAAAACTAAAAAGCTATGTCAAATGTCAAATTTTAAATGGGAGACTATTCAAGGTTCTGTCCAAAGAACTGCTCCTATCATTTCCCAATTTAGAAAGTCCATAAAATCCTCCCATCACAAGTATCTTAAGCCCACTAAAAAAAGCCCATCTCAAACTGACAACCTCCTTCAAGTTGTATTTGCAACCTCGAGCCCGTGCCACGCCAACCTGCTTCATTGATGAACGTCGAGCGCCAACTACCGGAGACTTCCCTGTTTCCCTCTTCATCCTGGGAAGAGTTGCCACCTCACAAGAGGCAGAAAGTTCACCTCGCAGCCACCGTCGAACACCGGAAGATCACGACCCAACCCGAATCACAACTCATCTTTAGGTTTGGCCGAACTTCGACCCAACTCCACGCATCATGGACACCACGCCTCATCGCCAAACCCCCCGCCCACCACATCTGCGCTCCAACGGATCTAGCCACCTCGTCTACATGCGGACGAGTTTTGCTCACCTTGGCGCCTCCTCGCCGTCCCCTGCTACTCACCAAGTCTCCCAACCTCACGATCCATAACAACCCATCGCTCCTCCGCCTTTGGCTCCACTTGTTTTCATTCCATCGTCTGTGGTCCCCCAGATTTCTCCCAACAAGAGTTGATTTCCCACATCATGCACCCATAAATGAACCAGATCCAGATCTGAAATGGACCTGGAGCCGGATCTGAAAAGGAAAAACAGATCGAAGAAGACGAGGAAAAATGATGAAACAAGAAAATTAAAAGAACTAGAATAAAGAAAGTTGGCCAGGATCTGGCGCCCGAAGTCGGATCCGGCCACCAGAAAAGATTTGCAGGAGCCAGAAAGGTTTATGACAGGTTCAACAAGAGAGAAGGGATGATTTAAAGCTTCCTCAAGGCTCATTCGGAAAAGTATTAGCCAAACTTGAATAAATTTTTAAACTGAATAAAATATTTCAAATGAAACTTGAAGACCAAAATGTTCGACGGTCTAGTTTAGAAGGGTACTAAGGATTTCTTACAAAAGTGCTATATACCATGTTGTGCAATGGAACGTGTCGTCTTATTAGCAAGGTGGTTAACATGAAAAAAATCAGAAAAAGAAAAGAAGATGCATGAAGACGTATCTCATTAGTAAGTGCTCCAAAATAAAAGAAAGAAGGCCGATGAACACTGCTAATATCTTGAACCAGCAATTGAGAATCAGGCTAAAAAAATATCCTCTACCAATGTGCCTCCTTAACGCCCCACAATAAAGCAATCATCTTCAGATAAAGTGGATCACGGAATAAGAAAAGCCAACAGAGAATATTCTAAAATGGTGCTAAATGAACATTACTCCTATCCGTTCACGCAACAACAACTGCAACAGTCGTAAAACGGTGCTTGCACGCCACATCCACATTAACTTTGACCACACCAATCGGCAGAGATGACCAAGAAGGCCGAACTCGAGGAACTCTCTAGAGAGCTGGACGAGCATGAACCGCGCCTTCCAGCTCGCAACCCATGCCAAAATAGCCACCACCAATCTGTTGAGTCTCTAATTTTGAGAATTCCAAAATATATGTACTAATGTGCAAAGTTTGAAAAGATAAAGGACTTGAGTAAGTTTTTATACTTGCGTATTTGAAAGATAGATTAATTTAGTTGGGACTTTATTGCAAGAATTCAAAAAGAATTAGAAGCAAGATGTCATTTGTTCATTTACATGGCTAATCGCATATATGATTCCAAATTGTTGAATTGGATTAATGCGGATTTGTTTCTTTGATTTATAGGAAATGATGAAGGAAATGATGAAGAATGGTGAGGCAATCAGCATCAGATGTTTCCTTAATGGAAAATCACGAAATTGAAGGATCAGAAAAGGAATCAAACCAAGAAAGGACAAAAATTTGTAAAGATTTTTCGAGCATCTGCTCACGAGCTATCGAGCCAAACATGAGCATTATATTACATCGAGTCAAGTTCAAACATTTTATCATGAAGGCTTGTTGAGCTATCGAGCAGAGTTCAAGCTCGATCTGAAACATTCGAGCCGAATTCGAGCCAAGTACAGTTCGAGCTCAGCTCGTTTATTACAACCCTAATGTGATGGAACAAATTTTATTTTCATTCTCACTTTGATTACTGTCTAGGTTGAGATGCTGCTGAGTCTTGTTTCGGTTCAGACACTATTTTGTTAGCTCATTTACATCACCTGTGTTACTTATATAGTTACAAATAAAAGGAAAAGAAACCAAATTGTCTTAACACAATCCAACTCATGCACCTTCCTCTTTCTTTATTTCTGAGGGGGTAAAATGTAACTTTCCAAAGTTGAGGGGAGTAAAAGCGCAAACAACTAGCCTTGCTTGTGCCGTCCATGTTGTGTTGCGATAATCGCAAGGCAAAGTATGTCTAAAAGGGTTAAATTAATGATAATGTTGAGTGAGAAACAAGAAAACTTGAGAGAATTGGCAATGGCTTCCCTGAATCCATCCAAACCTGACTCAGATACTCGTAAACCGTCGTCGCCTCCTCCCCCCACCGTGTGCCTCTTCATGTACTCCGCCGGTAACATTGTCTTGGGCGCTTTCGTAGGCTCCATTTTTGGATATGGTATGTGCTTAATCCTGACCTAGATAGCTCATCCATAGCTTCTAAGAAATATGATGGTCAGTTCTACTGTTTATTACTATTTTTCAGGTTCAGGATTGTTTAAGAAGAAGGGTTTTAAAGGTTCCTTTGCAGAAGCAGGATCCAATGCTAAGGTTTCAAAGTCCATTCTGTTTTTTCTTAATATGTTGGTGTTATTTGGTGATTTTGTGCAGTTTTTGTTTTTTCCTCTTGCAGGCGTTTTCAATATCGTCTGGTGTAGAAAGTCTCGTTGGCTCCCTTGCATTGAAGCTCAGAGGGAAGGACGATGGTATTACGTATATATATGTATATATATCCATGTTTGAGTGAGTTTGATAAATACTCCCTCCATCGGGCAGGTGTTTTGACAGTATTTAATCTATAATCTTTTTATGAATATTTAGATATTGAAAATGAAATATTTCATATGTGTATCATAATTTACAATCTAAATTTTTTAAATATTTTTTTTCTGATTTTTTTAAATTTTTTTATTTCTGTTAAAATTTAAGTTAAACATTAAATTTTAAAATAATAAAATCAAACTGAATAATTATTCGCGGATGGAGGGAGTATATTGATAATGGAGGGAATATGATGACTTCTCTTTCTATAATTTTTCTATTGGAAGTTCTGAAACCTTCTAGATCATCTTGTGGTAGGATTTCCTATCCCAATCCAAATCTATTCAATGAATCAAGGATTTGGCTTCTCTAGAGTGGAGTATCCCCTTTAGTACCCTCTAAGTGCAAGTAATTTCTATATATGACACTTCTGCGGTGTAGAACTTCGTGCGGGACATATTATAGTGATCCAAAATATATTACAATTGTGTAGTTTAGATTTTTATATATTTTTTGATAAAGACGTATTTTAGAATATTAATGTAAAAAGAGATCCTATAGAAGTCTCCCATGGAGCGAACACTGTATGTTAGAACTAATTAGTGCATCATGCAATGAGTCCCACTTATTCAAGAAAAAATTGAAGAGTTAATCAATGGATACATGACATTCATAGAAACCCAATCATAAACCAAACCAAGAATGTTGTGATGATGTATGTATGCATAGTCACCTGATTTGTCATAGCTAACAGATTGTTGATAACACACACTTAATTAATGCAGCCATTAATAGTGCAATAGGTGGATGTTCTGCTGGTCTTGTTCTGAGTTATCCAGGTAATAATTATTTTCTATGTTAATGATGTAGAAATTAAGGGTACGTTTAGCTATAAAAAAAAATTAAAATTAAAATTAAAATTAAAATTTTTATTTTAATTTTTCTTTATAAATATTTAGATGTATAATTAGTGATGAAAAACTTTACTTTCAAAATTTTGAAAACTCTAATATTAAAATAGAGAACTTCAAAATAAGGTTTTTTATTTTAACATATGAGTTTTACAAAATTTTGAAAATAAAATGTTTCTCTCCTTAATAATTAACTATACATCCAACTATTTACAACAAAATTTTGAAATGAAAATTTTGGTAACTAAACAAACCCTAAATATTCTTATTAATTGTCTACTAATTATGTAGTTAATCAGATTTGTTTTTTTCATTCCTGGTAATGATGCAGGTACTCCACAGTCACTTGTACAGAATTGTGTTGCAATTGGTGCATTGTCTTTCATCCTTGAAAGGCTTAGCAGGCAACAACGGGCTCATGCACATCCATTATTGCATCAGAAAATACCTGGGTCAACCTTATCTGGGCTGCCCAAACTCAAGTCTACTTGAATTGTTAACTAGGCCAGTACTAGGCCTAGACAAGTTGCCTATATATTATGATCAAACTTGTTATTGCTATTATGATCAAAGAGTACTCTAAGAAACGAATAATAATAGCAATTACTCCCTCTGTCCCATACTGATTTTTGTCATTTCTTGTACAATGAAAACTCTTTCTGCTTTCGAGATACATACACCGGGGGCTAAATCTCCTCCTCACTAAAAAGAGAAACTATGTGATTAGATCTTCCTGAAAATGGATGTGATGGGAAGAAGTGGGTTTGGAAGTGTTGCTGCCTTAATATTTAGGTTTCGGCATAACAAAACTTGCACTGTCTTTCCGCACTTAGGCGTACAGGGTATCATTGTTACTCATCAAAATTCAAAAGAGATAAGAATATTGTTAGGTTTTTAATGGATAAACTGGTCTATAGAAAAGAATTATTAGGCTATGGATGAGTATATCCGACTTTGGGCTGCTGGGCACGCCTACATGCTCATCTGCCCCTGGAGTCACTTTGAAAGTGTTACCTAAACTCTTTCGACTGAATATGATAAAGCCTACAAAACAACGAGCTACTATCATTTCTTCATTATAGATTGAGATCTTCTTAATCACATGCAATTGCTTTCTGTATCATACATGTCACGTGAAAAGATATTTAATGTGGCTTCTTTCTATATTTAGATTCCACTGCGTTGTTTCATTTCACAGTAACTATTGTGGGCCTAAGTTGGTTTTATTTTACTTGCTTTTTTGATGTGGTAGAAAAATTCTAATATGGTAGTATGACAAAAAATGTAAATAAAACCCTTGAACTTTCTAACTTGTCACAGATCAGTCACTGAACCTTTTATCCGATTGAATAAACCATTAAACTTTTGAAATTGTACTAGTTTAGCAACTATGTCTGATTTCTGATGATGCTTCAGCCGAAAAAATAGCGCGGATTGAGCAGAAAGTTAAACCTAAAGTATCTTTAAGTGATCGATTAAAAAAACACACACACAATAAGAGATATCACGTCGTTCCCTTTATCCTAACCGCGCTCTGATTTTCCTAGAGGTATTCTTTTAACATGTTTTTAAGGGGTAAACTTCAGCTTTAGTTCCTCACCTTTGCGATTTGTCCTACTCAGGTCTTGTTTTAAGAATTTCTCCAATTGAGGTTCCTTAGCTTTAATTTTTGTCTCAATCAAGTCTTTTTTTTTCGTTTGACTGTTACGATTGTTAACTAGTCATCGTGTTTCTCGCCGATGAAACTGGAGTCGCCAAATCTCCACGAATCCATCCTTCCTTCCCCATGGAGCAACAAAATTAGACAGTTGAAATCCAACCGATCCTTCTTCCTTTCTCACAAAATCAACAAAACCAGCAACAAATTCCACCTGCCCCCTTCTTCCAACGAAAACAACTGTCGACCTCGGTATTTGTTCAACTGTCCAAAATGATGCGCTCTGACACCACAATGATGCGTTCTCGATGCACTATGATGCGCTCCCGTAACAATATGATGCACTCGTTCTGATGACTTAATGATATATTTTATTCTACAGCCCACAAAGATGCGTTTGATTACCACAATAATGCATTCACAATGCACAATGATGCTCTTCCGTAACAACATGACACACTTGTCATGATGATACTCATTTTCTTCAACCTTTGAAAACGATGCGCTTGGTGACCAGAATGATGCTCTATGTTTCAAGTATGATGCGCTCCCTTACAAACATGATGCACTCGTTCTGATGAATTAATGATGCACTCATTTTCTTCAACCTCCCAAAATGATGTCTTTGGTGACCAGAACGATGGACTCTCGTTGCACTTTGATGCTCTCCGTTACAAACATGATGCACTCATTTTGATGATTTAATGATGCACTCGTTTTCTTCAACCTTTCAAAACAGTGCGCTTGGTGATCAGAATGATGCTCTGTTTCAAGTATGATTCACTCGTTCTGATGACTTAATGATGCACTCATTTTCTTCAACCTTCCAAAATGATGTCTTTGGTGACCAGAACAATGCACTCTTGTTGCACTATGATGCTCTTTATTACAAACATGATGCACTCATTTTGATGACTTAATGATACACTCATTTTCTTCAACTTTTCAAAACGATGCGCTTGGTGACCAGAATGATCCTCTCTGTTTCAAGTATGATGCGCTCCCTTACAAACATGATGCACTTATTCTGATGACTTAATGATGCACTCATTTTCTTCAACCTCCTACAATGATGCCTTTGGAGACTAGAATGATGCACTCTCGTTACACTATGATGCTCTCCCTTACAAACATGATGCACTCATTTTCATGACTTAATTATGCACTCATTTTCTTCAAGCTTCCAAAATGATGCGCAGACTAGAGTGATGCTCTCCCTCTCCACTATGATGTTCTCCCTTATAGACATGATGTACTTTTTTTCACTAATGATGCATTCCAACTCACACATGATGCACTTATTCTCCTGAATGATGAACTCGGACGATGCACTCCATCCTCCAACATGATGCACTTTGTGCGTCAAATGATGCACTCTATGCGTAAATGATGCTCTTATGTGAAATGATGCTTTTGTGGTGCAACATGATACTTCTTTCACTGAAAATTTATATTCTTCCATTTACTTCAGTTGACATTCTTCCAATTCATCATTAATTGGCATTAATTGTCATTATTAACTTCATTCTTATAGCTTTGACCATTATTTTTATGCAATTCATGGTTACATCATTTTTATAAATAGATGCATCATAATAAGTCGATGACACATCATTAAGTTATGTAGGCGCATCATAATTCTGTCATGTGCAGTAGATTGAAACTCCGCGTCGTGGGAAAAATTACGTCGTTCAGCTGAGGAAATGGGTGGGAATGGAGCGACGGAGGCTAAAGAAGCGACTGGTTGCTCTAGAGCGGTTGATTTTGGCCTTGGTTGGCAGATTTCATCGGGTCGGATAACGGGCAGTTCGAACGGTTCTACTATAATTGTTGCTCTTCGGTGACTGTTGATGGAGGAGGTAAAGATTTTAGATCTTTTAGATTCTCATTACATGTTCATTTTCATACATATTCATGATTACATGGAAGATTAAAAGTCATGACATCTCACAAATATCATGCTTAATTATACAAGAATATATAAGAGAATATAGAACATAAAAGAACATGATGAGGCATAATATATAAGTACCTTTCACCCTTAAAAACAACTTAAGGAATATATAATTCCTTGCTCTAAAAAACAAAGCTCCTTCCTTGATTGATGATGATTCACCTTCTTGAATTCTCCTAAGGTTGACGGCGGATGGAAAGGAGAGGAAGAAGGCTTCCTTGATCACCAAGAAGTAGTAGAAGAAGAATGGACAAGAAGATGATCCCAAGAGGGGAGAAAAGTGTTGAAAGGACACTTTATAAATTCACACTTAATCACCAAGAAATTCTCATGAAGATGGCGCAAAAGATAGAGGAAGAATAAGAAGAAATATGTGAACCAAAAGTGTATCTTCAAATGACCATTCTTCTCACTATTTATAGGTGAAGAAAATGACCATTAGGATAATGGTCATTACTATTAGCCATTAAGCCTTCCACTAAGACTTAAAGCTTACAATTAAACTTATCATGGCTTCTCATTTTTCCTATTCCACTAGCCATTTATACCATAAAATAAATGGCCTATTTTCCCTTAATATTACTCCATAATTTTAAATATACATAATATACCTTTAATGGAGTTATTCAATGGTGCAAGGTGCATACACATTGTACCAAAGTTACCAAAGTACTCATACTTTGATAAAATGTTCTAAAGGTGGAAATAGATACAAAATGAGATTTGGATTTATACAAAATAATTTCAAACTATTCCATTTCAGATATTTGAGCTCCTTTAAGCTCATTAGTGTACTTTTACCAAAATACCCTTATTTTGATAAAAGATGCCCTAATGGTTTCTTCTTCTGACTTGATCTCACAATTACTTTTACTTGTAGTGAGTAGGAGTGCCAACTCATAAAGTTATTGGTGCGCCAGAGAATTCCAACAGGAGGAGGCTACCACCGGGGTACTAACGGCCCGCTAACCCTTAATTGATGAGTTACGATGGTCGAAGGCTAGAAGTGAGATGTGGAAGGTGGTGGTATAATTCTTGGTGGAGATCCGGCGATGGAAAACAAAGGGAAGAACATAGAGTAGAGGATGTATGACATTTTTTAAATTAAATACACATGAGCACACAAAAGCATACTTTAAGGTGTGGTAGACTGTAGCCCGCGCCTATAAAATAAGTGGTGGCTTCTTTTGGTTTGTAAAGAATATCATAGTTATACTAAAGGAAAATTACGAGTTGAAATAAGAAAGCTTATAAATACTTCAGTCGAGAATAAAAGTTATACCTCGTTCAATTCTTCTTCTTTTTTAGCAAGAAATGCTTTATATTAATTTAGGAAAAATAAAACAGAGCCAAACTGACAAGGGCCAACAGAAGACATGCCATGGTAAACAACGACAAGTGCGATAAAGTTCACAAGTCGTGGAACAAAAATTAAACAGAACAAAGTAATAGTCGGAGTGAAACAAGAGAGAAGAAAGATAACTAAACAATACATACTCAGAAGATGAAAATTCTGACAGTCTAGCTAGGAACCGCCATGGTAGGAAGAAAGGAACCTCCTAAATCGCCAACCAAATGGCTTTGATTCACTGAAGAGTTGCGATAGATTTATAATGGTCCTCGATCACGCCCACAACACCCAAAAAGACTCCACTGGAGCACACTAGTGTTGACACACCGCAGCAGTGCAGAGGAAGAAAACTAAAATCTCATCTTACCAAACCCGTAGTATGCCATAGAAACATTCACACGGAGAACAAAAACACATAATTCTGCAAACACAAAATAAGGGAAACACGACCTAAAAAAAGGAACAACAACAAAAAGCAAACCAGACAACTGGCCCTCACATCCAGCCGGCTAGAAAGCGGTGCCACTACTTGCTACCGCTGGGCTCGGAGTTCCCTGAACCCATAAGACAACAACCAACTACAACATCCACCGCTTCTGAGCGATAAGTCTTGTTTGCCAAAACAACTCCACCCATGCAAACCAAAACCGCCCAACAGAGGACCTACCACCATAGCCAACCTATGGCACAAAGCCGGTTAAGCCCTCCACCAAGTTTGTAATTTGTACCGAAAACCCCCAACATGGAGAGGACCAAAACCATGCCTCAGAGCCCCGAGTTATCTTCCCCGGCCATATGTCGGCATGGAGAGGACCATATCTGTGGCGGGGGTCGGTTACAAAACACTGGCGTGGAGAGCCGACACTGACGGTGGCGTTGGATAGACCAATGCGGCAGTGGTGGCCTCTGGATGCTTGAAGCCCAGGGAGAACGATCGACCCTTCTTTCACTGATTTCAGAGCAGGGTGGATCGTCGAACAAATGAAGCAGTCGCCGTGGATTTCAAACAATGAGTGCGGTGACTAATTCGAGCAGTAGAGAAGTACCGGGAAGAAAAATAGTTGTGCAAATCGGAAGAACCAATGCCCAAAGTGAGGCCGGACCAACGGCCTGGGGTAGGGAGTCTAACCTGAACGGTGGTAACAAGACGACAGCCACGTCGGCGGTGATGGCGCCTGAAAGCAGGGTGAATAGCCATGGCTACCTCGTTCAATTCTTAACATAATATATAATATAATACTAATACAGGACCCTCCCTCATTCAGGGAGTTCCTGGTGATGACACGTCAGCAACAGATAGGGCCCACACCACACAATCCGTTGAAAAAATAAAACTTCACACATTGGGAATTGAACCTTAGTTCTCTAACTATATAAACCAAAGTCTTATCCGCTAAGCCGTTAATCAACTTATGTAAATATTTTCTCAAATGTTATTCTTCCCAAATTTTAAATTATACTCAAATTAAAACAAATATTTTTCCCATCATTTTTAAAGACATAATTTGCCATTTAATTAGATTAGACCCTCAACTACTGAAACTTTACAAAACGGTTCGTGAAGTTTTTTACACTTTTATATATTAACGTATTTAGTCCTTAAACTTTTGGAGAACTTAAAAAAGATAAATAAGTATTCCCTAAACTTTTGAAAACTTAACGAAATAGTCCATAAACTTATAAACTTTTATCATTAACATATTAAAACAAAAGTGG
>JBBYHH010318374.1:0-20953 GCA_038382905.1 Daphne laureola | reverse complement strand
ACCTTAATGATGTGTTGTCGACTCATTATGATGAACCTGTTAAAAAAATGATGTAAGCATGAATTTCATACAATTAATGTTCAAAACTATTAGAATGAAGTTAATAATGCCAATTAATGTCAATTAATGATGAATCAAAAAAATATCAGCTGAAACAGATGGAAGAAGATAATTTTTCAGTGAAAGAAACATCACATTGCACCACAAAAGCATCATTTTTTATGTAGTGCATCATTTGATGCATGGAATGCATCATTTTGGAGGATAAAGTGCATCGTCTGAGTTCATCATTCAGAAGAGGAAGTGCATCATGTGTGAGTTGGAATGCATCATTAGTAGGGAAAAGAGCATCATGTTTGTAAGGAAGAGCATCATAGTGGAAAAGAAGAGCATCACTATGGTCACCAAGCGTATCATTTTGAACAGTTGAAGAAAGTGAGTGCATCATTAAGTCATCAAAATGAGTACATCATGTTTGTAAGGGAGAACATCATAGTGTTACGAGAGTGCATCATTGTGGTCACCAAATGCATCATTTTTTGGAAATTGAAGAAAATGAGTGCATCATTAAGTCATCAGAATGAGTGCATCATGTTTGTAAGGTAACGATCATACTTTAAACCAAGAGCATCATTCTGGTCACCAAACGCATCGCTTAAAAAAGTTAAAGAAAACGAGTGCATCATTAAGTCATCAGAACGAGTGCATCATATTTGTAAGGGAAAGCAGCATAGTGCAACGGGAGTGCATCGTTGTGGTCACCAAAGGCATCATCGTGAGAGGTTGAAGAAAATGAGTCATCAGAATGATGCATGTAAGGTAGTGTATTATATGTAAAACATATCGTATCAATCGTGACACCAAACACGTCATTTTGAACCAAGACATCATACTATCTTGTCCAGTAGAGAAGAACATCACTTGAAGTGTTGAGCTCATCATACTAATCAAACGAAGCATCATTTTAAGTACATAGAGCATCAGTTTAAGCACTACATCATTTTGAAATGTTGAAGAAAATGTTGGCATCATAATTCATTGGGAGTGCATCATTTTTTAAGGATTGAATGGATCATTCATGAAATTCATGAAGTGCGTCACTAGTGCGGCATAATGCATTATTAAGTCATCATAAGGGGTCATCATGTTTGTATATGAGAGTATCATAGTGTAACGAGAGTGCATCATTAGTGTAACAAAGTGCATCATTTGATAGCATGAGAGCATCACTGTGGACAGTTGAACAAAGGGCAACATTGTTGGATGAGTGCATCATGTTGTTATGGAGAGCATCATAATGTCATGTGAAATGTATCATTGTCATCATCAAGCGCATCTATGCGTGCTACAGAATGAAATGTTTTCATCAAAGTCATTAGAAATGAGAGCATCAGATTATTATCGAAGCGCATCATATTACATCGGGAATGCATCATTGTGGTGTCGGCGAGCATCATTTTGGGCTGCTGAACAAATGCGACGGGGCCGGTGGTTTTTTGTCGCCGGAAGAAGGGGGGTTGACTGGATTTGTTGCTAGTTTTGTTGATTTCGCAAAAAAAGAAGGTTGATCGGTTTGAAATCTATCTAATTTGGTTGCTCCGCGCGGAAGGAAGGATGAATCACGTAGATTCAGTGATTCTGAAATCGTCACCGACAAACACGACGACAACCCGGAGCCGTGTTCTTCCTTCCTTCTTTTATCTATAGGCTCATAGAGTGTGTCTATCGCACACTGTATCCACACTAAAAAAATAACGGTGTAGTGAAAATTTTGCACCAAGTTAAGTGGCAAAACCAAGCCTTTGAAAAATATGATGGTAAAAGGATACATTTTGATATAGTTGGGTAGTAAACCTGCACATTTATCCAAAAAATTGTCAAGAACCCACATCCTTTTTTACTCAACAGTTTCTTGAGGGGCTTACATGCTCCGGATCTGATAGTTTGATGAAAGTTCTGCTGTTTGCCATTGCAATACATAAATGGAACATGAAAACAAAACCCTCAACTTTTCCAGTTGTTACGATTTGATCATCAAACTTTCTAACCTACTGATTAAACCATATAAATTTTGGGAAAGTCAGAGCGCGATTAGGATAAGAGAAACAACGTGATATTCTTTTAAGTTGTGCGAGTTTTTTTTTTTTTAATTGAACACTTAGAGACACTTTAGATTTACCTTCCTGCTCAATTCGCGTCATTTTTCTACCTGAAATATCATTAGAAATCAGATATACTGATTAAATTTATACAATTTCAAAAGTTTAATGATTTAATTGATAAGTTAAAAAGTTTGATGGCCGAATCGTTACATGCTTTTTGCGTAAATGGAACTTGAAATCAACAGGTCGCTCGGAAGAGAAGACCACTGTGCCCTGGACTGCCCCCGTCGTCGAGCCCCGGAGCTTCACATCGGAGCCCTGTGCCTTGTTTTTGCCAGTCCAACTGGCTCATCTCTCTCTGAGTCGAACTCGATTCTGATCTCTCCGTCTCTTGCGTCTCTGCGGCTCGATTCCAGAAGGTTTGGTCTCCTTTCGCTTTCTTAATCATCTTCTTCTTCATCTTCTTTTATTTTCATTGCTATTTCGTATCTCATAGGATCAGAGATGTTACCCAGATTCAGTAGAGGGCTAGCGCGCCTGTCAAAGCTGGGATCAGTAGATGGTACGTATTTCAGGAGAGGAACTACCATTGTCCAGCGCCAAAGCTTCGCCAAGGCTGCGGCAGCTGTGGCTCCGGCCCCGAACGAGTCTATTCCTAAGGGTTTCCCCAGTCAATCGCCGGTAACAATTAGCTTCTTTCGAAATCCTATTTCGTTAGAAGTTGCAAAATGATGTGGTGCGGAATTGGTTGTTATGAGTACAATGTTAGGTGTTTATTTCCATTTTCGCAGTTTCTATCACAGATGTCTTGGGCGATTCGGCTTTGTTTCTTTCTAGTTGGTTGTTGTGCATACCCTTTGATGATTATTGCAGGTAAACTTGGATAAACTGTTTTGGTCCAAACCATGTTCGTTGGCATTGGCTAAAGACTCCCCGTATAGAATTGATGAGCCGGATTATGAGGGTGTTAAGCGCTTTTTGCTGAAGCTAATGTTGTTCTACAGTAAACAAAGCAAGTCTATTAGAGGGGCAAATGCAATATATCAGCGGGTCACTTACCAGGTCGACAGACCTGCTATCTATGAAGGTGAGCCCTTTATGTTTTTTTTTTTCCTTCTGCATTTGTTAGGACAATGGGAATTTGGATAGAAAGGGTTTGAATATTTTACTTTCTTTAAGGGGCCCAAGCAAATAAACATTTAGTTCGGGTACTTGGAATTTAACCTTGGTTTTCATCCTTTATAACAGATGTTGCATTAATTTCATGGTAAATGAGAGATGCTATAGCCGACCGTCGCATGGATTAGCTCTTATTTTGGTCACAAGGGCTTTGCTTTAGTTTCTGGCAAACTAAATCTTGAGCTTTTGGTGTTTTTCAGGCTACATGACATCCTGTTTCTTTTTTTTGCATGTTAGTTTGTTTAGTTGGAGCGGGTTTTGATAGAAGCTTCTCTATATTATGATTCTCGTTGTTAATGTTTTTTTTCAATAGTTTTCCCGCCCTGTTAACTACAGTCAACGTTTACATTAGCTGTTTTAGTTAATGCCGTAATTTCTTTTGACACTTTGCCTGATAGAATGCTTAGTATGTAACTGAAGTGCTCTTTTTTTTTCTTGACAGTATTTAATCTCGAGAAGACATTTCAAGTGACTTTTTGTCTGCTTGTACTTCATATGTGGCTCTGCTTGCGTCGTCTGAAAGAGGAAGGGAAGGATGGTGTTGAATTGGGGCAATATCTATATGAGATTTACAATCACGACGTGGAGCTTCGAGTATCTAAAGCTGGGGTATGTCACGCAAACTTAAATGCCATGTCTTCCATCTGTTTTTCACTCATCTCAATTCTTTTTTCATTTTTTCAAATTTTCTTAGCATTTGAGAATTTTTATTGCATGAGCAGGCATTACTAAGGATAAAGTAGAGATGAGATTTTAGGGTGTTGACACAAACTCAGATTGACAGGAAAGCTAAGGAATATTGCTGAAGATGTTTTCGCAAGATCTATGTGTAGAAGTAGCAAAAGATATTGCTGTGAACATTCCATGAATCAAGCTAAAGATAGAGCATCGTGTAGCTAACGTGAACCAGTTTATATTTGAGTCTTAATATGATCAATATGTTCATTGATGTTGCTTATAATTTGTCAAAAGAAAGTACATTAGTATTAAGATGATTATTAGTATCCAAGACGATCAACATATGTATTGATGTTGGAGTTTGTGGCGTGAAGTTTAGAGTGTTAATTAATTGTCTAGAATTAATTCACACTGTAAATTCATGCAAAAACGTGGCGGAAAAGTTGTACGCCATATGACCATCCTGTCTCAACTTTCTTTGAAGGAATAATGAGATGAAATCCAAAACCGTCATCATAGGTTTTCTCCACTTGCATGGAAAACATGAGACATGGATGAGTTAAGATGGTTGCTATGGCCATGTCCCATTACAAGATTGATATTGTGAAATCAACATGCACATCATGGAATAAGATTTTTGTCACCTGATCTTTATCAATTTTATGAATTAAGCTGTTTTCAAATTCTTTAGATAAATAGTCAGTTATATTCTATTTTTTATTTTTAAGATTACCAGAAACTGGAATAACATTTTCAGTATCTTGCAATGAAAATTGTCACTTGGTTTTTACCATTTTATGAATTAAATTGTTCTGAACGAATTTTGGTTACAATGTTAAGTTTGTGGTTGGTAGGATTTTGCATATTTATTAACATGGTTTAGAAATTGTAGGTTAACTTGCTCCTGACCAAATGGATGAAAGAACTGGAGAAGATCTTTTATGGTAATATTATTAAGTATGATGCTGCATTGAAACCAGAAGCAAAGCTTGATGAGCTACCAAATGTCCTGTGGAGGTACTATCTTTCAAGGGTGTGCATATGTGGATTCCTGTGTACTTCCATGCAAAGAAGATGATTGCTTATACCAGAATTTATGTGTCTATTAGTTAGTTGAATTTAACCTCCTCACCTCTCCCAGCAGAATAGTAGCTTGAACTCTGAAGCAATTGAGCCATGGTGCTATTATGACATGGTTTTCAATCATGCTAGTTTGTTTTATGCTTGAATTGGTAGATGATGCCTCCATGACAGCTTTTGCTTTTCTAGATGAACTCTCTTGTACCAAATCTACTGTTTGAAAACAACACGGGTCGTGCTGGGTTTGCTATTGAGTGACATTGGTTTGCATATGTGGCAGGAATATCTTCTCTGATGATGGTACATCAGAACCAGACCATGCTGCCCTGAAGACTGTACAGGCATGTCTAGTGTTCTTTCTGCACTGTGATTGATGGTTTATAGTTTTTCCTGTCATTCTTTGTATCATATGCGATTCTTGGCACCATTGCCATCTCAATAATGAGTTGATGAATATTGCCTTGCCAATTTAGCAAGGGTATGACTCTAGCTATGTCACTCACATGTGTTCAGACCGTCCGATTTTTTTTTTTATGTTTATACCGTTATGTAAAATTGTGTTTTACCCAGAGCACCCTCACTGTTTTGCATGGAGCAATGTCTCTTAGTGTTGAATGTAATGACTGACACTTCATCCATACAGGCAATGGCGAGGTATGTTCGACGTGAAGTTAGCTGTCTCTCATTGACCGGTGCGTGATGATTACGAAACCTGTTTCTTCTTTTGTTTCTGTTGTTTTCCCGGCTCAGTATAACTTTACATGTCTAGGCGTGTGAAATAGGAATATTTCACTACAGCAAATGTGATATAAATTTTTCGGTTTCTTGTGTTTAGACAAAGAGGCTATGTTTTCTGGGAACTTCATGTTCAGCTCTCTGCAAAACGCATCTGACTCAACCAGACGGTGATTCCGTATATCCAGGAAGGGAAGTGGTTTTGTGAGAAGCAATGTAAAAGGTACTATTTGATTATGGGCTGCTTGTGAAGCAAGTAGTTGGTACTGATTACGAGGAACTCGTGTGTATATTGCTGATCTATTTTGCGTGTTAAGCACGTGATTCTTTTTGTCGTGTAGACTTGAAAAAGTTTAGTTCAATAAAATTGAAACTTTCCTGTGAAGAAGAGCCAAAAGAAAGAATGTTTCTGGTCCAAAATCAAGATTGAATTATATTGAAAAGTATAATTTAACTATCATTTTTTTCATCGGTGTAAATTTAATACTCAACTTAAATTTAAGATGCAATTTCAATATTTCACTGTTAATTTTAATTTTACACGTTATCTTAATTATAAATTAATTCCTACACTTTAAATTTTGTATATCTAACCTCCTAACTTTTATTTATTTATAAAAAAATCATCTTCTCCACTTCACCACCTGAAAACCCCATCCAGGTTACCCACAAAGAGTTTACGGAGTTGATCTCTTCCATCACGGAGTTCCACTCATACTCGTTGCGGCACGGGCAGTGCTCCTCGCTCCTCTTACAACAATGCTCGTATGGTCGGTGGTCCGCCGATTCGACCGATCTCAGATTTACAAGCACTTTATTAAAAGTTGATCCGTTCATGAGCCGTTTCAGATACGGATCGGCACCACGCGCGGCATCAGAGTCATCTCCGGCCTCCCGGTGGCCACCAGCACGGAGCGGCTGGACATCCTGGATGAGGAGTGAAAAGTGACGGGGTTCAGCATCATCGGAGGCGAACATCGGCTGAGGAATTACCGGTCAGTGACGATATTGGACGGGTTCAAGCGCTACGGTAAGATCTGGACCGTTGTTCTGGAATCTTAAATCATAGATGTCCCGGAAGGGAACACGGAGGAGGACACGTAGCTGTACGAGCACACGATGGTGAAATTGAATCTCTAGAAGTTGGCGGCTGTGAGGGAAGGGATGGCCCGTGACGGTGAGAGTAGCAGCCCAAAGTGACGGTGAGAGTAGCAGCCCAAAGTGAAGAAGATGGTTTTTTTGTAAATAAATAAAATTTATGGTGTTAGATGTACAAAATTTAAAGTATATGGGTTAATTTATAATTAAGATAACGCGTAAAGTTAAAATTAATGATGGAGTATTGAAATTGCACCTTAAATTTAAGTTGAGTATTAAATTTGCGCCGATGAAAAAAATGGTAGTTAAATTACACTTTTCAACCTAGTTCAGTCTTAATTTTGCATCCGAAATCAAGAAAGAAAGAACAATGTATCAGAATCAGTCTGCCCTTCATGAATAGAAGCCGCTAAATTATTACTCTTATCAAGATACTATCATCATTGAAAAATTGATTAATTTATTTTGTTGTTTAAGCTATTTAATTTATAATTTAATTATTAGGATTGACGGTTGATTGGATTACCCTGGAAGGATCTCATCCATCTTTGCCACCTGCAAAAATTTTTACCTTTATGATTTGCAGATATTTTTTTAACAGTGGCAAATTTGTCTCGACTTTCACCATTAACGGATTTTTTATATTTACGGAATATCTGTGGATATTTTAGTATTAACATTGCATAATTTTCAACTACTATATATTTATATGGATAACTGCATCAATTAATTAGAGACTTTCCAAATAACATCAAAAAATATATAAACATCTCAAAAATGTTATTACCTCTGTCCCAAAAAGATTCAAGCGTTTGATATTTTATATTATGGTTGACTCAAATTATTGTTACGGTGAAGAAGAGCCAAAAAAAAGAAAGAACAATGTATCAGAATCATGCCCTTCATGAATAGAAGCCGCTAAATTATTACTCTTATCAAGATACTATCATTGAAAAGCTGATTAATTTATTTTGTTGTTTAAGCTATTTAATCTATAATTTATTAGGATTGGTCCTGGAAGGATCTCATCCATCTCTACCACCTGCGGATTTTTTTACCTTTACGATTTGCAGATATATTTTCAACAGTGGCAAATTTGTCTCAACTTCTATCATTAACGGACTTTTTACATTTACGGAGTATCCGTGGATATTTTAGTATTAACATTGCATAATTTTCAACTACTATTTGTATGGATAACCGCATCAATTAATTAATTAGAGACTTTCCAAATAACATCAAAAAATATATAAACATCTCAAAAATGCTACTACTTATGTCCCAAAAAGATTCGAGCGTATGATGTTTTATATTATGGTTGACTCAAATTATTGTTAAGAAGATCTAGCTAAAAAGTTTTTAAAAATTAAATTTAGAAACTAGAAATATTGAATCACAATTTAGATATAAATTATTTAGTTTTTATATTAAAATATTGTAGAAAAAATTTATAAATTAAATACTAAAAATGAAACCTTCAAATCTTTTTGTGATAGAGTAAGTACAAGCTAGGAATACTTGATAAATAAAATACATTAATTTGTAACGAAATATAAGTTTTTGGCACTAATTAGTATATATGATGAGTTCACGGGTTGCGGATATCCGTGATTCAGCAGATGGTGAAGTTCCGCAGGGTCAAATCCACGTCCACGAACCCTAACAGCTTAGAAAATAATCCACTTCTACAAACTCGCGATTAAATAAAATATGTTAGATATAGGGATAATAATTGAATGTTAGATAAAATATGTAATACTCTCTTGTTCAATTAATTTCTTACATAAAATTTATGCTTCATACTCCCTCCGTCTCCCAAAAACACTATATATATATATTTTTTTATAGTATTTAATCTATAATTTATTTTTATGTATATTTAAATATTTAAAATTAAATATTTTATATGCATATTATAATTAGAAGTATAAATTTTTTAAATATATTTTTTCTGATTTTTTTAGAACTTTCTAAACATTGAACTTTCAAACAATAAAAAGAAAGTATAGTATTAATTGGAGACGGATGGAGTATGTTTTAATAAAATATTTTTACAAAATAGAAACGTTGATTTATTATACTTTATATAAATATTTGATATTGTATCCAAAGATTGATAAAAACATTTATACAAGAGGCAGTATTCTCTCACTGTATACATAAGTAGAAAATGTAACAATCTTTGGAAAAAAAGGAAGTCATATGAAAAATGAAATTCCTTGCAAAACTAATAACGTCTATTGTCTAGCCACATGACATAGCGATGTTTATGCTAGTTGGACTACGTTACTACTACCTCCATCCTTTTTGATAGTTTTTTTTTTTTTTTTAGTATTAAATTTATATATTTTTTTCTTAATATTTTAATATATAAAGTTAAATAATTTATATATATAAGATAAATCTGTCTAGTTTCTAAAAAAAAAAAAAAAAAAAATTTAATAAAAATATTCAGTCAAATAAAAATTAAAAAATTAAAACATAACAACAAGAAGAAGGAAAGAGTATAAAACAATTGACTTTAGGGGTTTATTAAAGAATAAAATAAACAACCTGTTATATAAATAAATAAATAAACAACTTGTTCCAATAATATGGATTCTTGATCTGTTACTTAACCTCATATCATCCAATGAACAGAGAAAATAATTACAGAACCAACCAACGCAGAAAACAATCTCAGCCTCCATTTTCAATGAAAGTGACAAGGGATCTTATCTCCAGCACCAGAAAACAACACCACCAACACAGATTCTGAACCTCAAAACCTCATCAATCAACCTTTTTCCCTACAGTCATGGTCTCCAAATGCCTTTTCAACTTCCACCTCAAACCCCACCTTTCTTCTTCATCATCAATCTCCATTCTCAGAAAACCATGTCAGATCTCCACCACATCTTTCTTCTCAAACCAAACCCAGAAAAGAACCCATCTTTGTTTCTCAAAAAGCTGCTCCCTTTTTACCCTAAGGGCAGTGGCTGAATCGGATCCGGGTCCCATGTTCGGCGAACCCGAACTCGACCCGACCCTCACGAATGACGACCTCAAGCCAACAGAAGCAAGTAAGAGGACGTCTTCATGGTGGGAAATGGCGAGTCTTTGGATCGGTCTTGTGGTGGGAGTTCCATCTTATTATCTTGCAGGAAGTCTTGTTGACCTTGGCATGGCTTGGTGGCAAGGAATCGCCACAGTTGTTGCTGCAAACATAATCCTCTTGTTTCCTCTGGTTTTAACAGGTCATCCTGGGACTAAGTATGGGATTCCTTTCCCGGTTCTAGCGAGATCGGCTTTCGGGATCAGAGGAGCTCATGTTCCAACTCTGTTGAGAGCTTTGGTTGGGTGTGGATGGTATGGGATTGAGACTTGGATTGGTGGTGAAGCTATCTCACTTTTGTTGCCTCATTCCATTAAAGAAGGTTCCTTTTCTCAGTTCATCCCTTGGTTAGGTACTTCCGCGCTCGAATTCGCGTGCTTTTTCGCGTTCTGGCTTGTGCAATTGGCGGTGGTTTGGAGAGGAATGGAAGGGATCAGAGAGCTTGAGAAGTACTCAGCTCCAATTCTAATGGCACTCACTTCTGCCTTCTTGATTTGGGCATATGTTAATGCAGGTGGGTTTGGCTACATGTTTTCCTTGTCCTCCAAGTTATCAACTTCTCAGTTCTGGTCAGTTTTCTTCCCTTCACTCACTGCCAACATAAGCTTTTGGGCAACTCTTGCCTTGAACATCCCGGATTTCACCCGGTTCGCGAGGAGCCAGACCGATCAGATCATCGGTCAGGCAGGCCTCCCAATCTTCATGGGTGCATTCACATTTGTTGGCCTGGCTGCAACATGTTCCACAAAGGTCATTTTCGGCGAAATAATCCCGAACCCGATCCAACTCCTCAGCAGAATCGGGGGAGTTTGGACGACGATTCTAGCGATTTTCGGGATCAGCCTCGCCACGATCACAACCAACATAGCTGCCAATGTTGTTGCTCCAGCCAATGCTTTGGTGAACCTCAGCCCTTCAAAGTTCACATTCAGAAGAGGGGCTCTCTTAACTGCCCTCTTGGGTATTGCCTTCCAACCATGGAGACTTCTCAAATCAAGTGAGAGTTTTGTGTACACTTGGTTAGTGGGATACTCTGCACTTCTAGGCCCAATTGGTGGCATTGTATTGGCAGACTATTACTTGGTGCAGAAGATGAGTCTGAGTGTGAAGGACCTGTATTCTTTGAGTCCTTATGGGTTTTACTACTACTCAAGAGGCTACAATTTGGTTGCAATGGTGGCTCTTGTGGCCGGGATCGTCCCCGTAATCCCGGCATTCTTGCGGAATGTTGGAGTTGTGTCTTCAGTGCCTGATGCTTTTGTTGGGATCTACAACAATGCTTGGTTTTTCAGCTTCTTCTTTTCTGGGTTCCTGTATTGGCTTCTTTCATATTACTTGAGAAGGGAACAAAGAAGAGCAGTGCCTGTAGATGTAGATCCCCTTTTGCCTTCTGAAGGCTGATTGTTGTTTAAACTTACTGTCTTTTGTAAAGCTCTCAACTGCTTTTTAAATCTTCTATAGGGCATTGTATTGTAAATCTGAACTGTAAATGCCAATTGCATTATGCTAAGGAGATTCATATGATATCTTTTATTCATTTAGTTAGTTTTATAGATTGTGAGTATCTTCTATGAATAAAGTGAACAAAATTGCCTACTTTACTTTTATGGATTTAATTTACGATTTTTACTATTTCTGTGTTTTTTTAGAAGAAAGTGAAGGTTGTATAAAAACCAAAAACCAAAAAAACCAAAAAGAAGAAGAAAGTGAAGATATCTGAAGGTGAGACTCCTCCTTCCTCAAATATCAAATAAAGGGTACATTTCTTTTTGCACTAAAATTAAGAAATGAAAGAAGAAAAAAAGTTGGTCAAAAATAACTCACTGTTTTAACACATTGTTGAATGTTAGTGGATAAAAAATTAAAGGGTTAAAGAATTGAACGTTAGGGGTATTTAAGTAAAATAAATTGGTCAAAAATTCTAGGGTAAATTACAAAAAAACCTTGTGTTTTAGTGAAATATTCACTTGTACCGCTTGATTGTTTATTGTGTTAGTTGATCTTAAGAATTTTAGGGTTAACTACTCTTATCGTCACTAATACTCTAAGATAAAAAGCAAAAATAAACCCCTGAACTATTTATTTTATCATGAAATGACCACTAAATTTTTTATCCAGCCGAATAAACCACTAAACTTTTGTAATTGTATCAATTTAGTCATCGGGTCTGAATTCTGATGATTTTTCACGCGGAAAAATGATGTGGATTGAGTGAGAAATTCAACATAAAGTATCTCTAAGTGTCCGATTAAGAAAAACACGTTAAAAGAATACCATTGAGAAAGTCAGACGCGGTTAGAGTAAAGGAAAACGACGTAATATTCTCTTAACGTGTGTGTATTTTTTTTAAATCAAACAGTTAAAGATACTTTAGGTTTAACTTTACACTCAATCCGTGTTATTTTTTCGCCTGAAACATCATCAGAAATGAAATCCAGTGACTAAGTTGGTACAATTTTGAAAGTTTAGTGGTTTATTCGGCTGAATAAAAAGTGCAGTGGTCATTTCATGACAAACTGAATAGTTCAGGGGTTTATTTATGCTTTTTGCCTATCTCTAACTCTAACACTCTAAACCTAACATTTTGTTTCTCTCATTTCTCCCTTCCCAACCGGCCACCCTGCCTAGCAATCGTTGTCGTCTGATCACCGCCACGACATGCACGAGCTCAGGCCGCATAAATGCAGGGGAACCCATATCACTGTGACATAGGTGAGCTTGAGCTACCTCTTAATTGTTTTGGAGTCAGTTAGTGTAATTACCGCTGAAATCTTTAAGGTCAACTAACATCACAAACAATTAATGAGGGTAACGGAAGGTTTTACGAAACCTCAAAGGCGTAACTGCATATTTTTTAAAATAGAGTGGGCAAACTAAAGATTTCACCAAATCTCATGGGTCTTTGTAATTTACTCAAATTTCTAAAATTGGAAATGCATCTCACCCTTTATCATTTTTGAATGTTGTGTAATGGGTTAGACCAGTTTTGAGATTAATGATTAATTTGGAGACAAAGGTAGAGTTTAGGGACCCTCAGTGCTAATTTCCCAACGGTTATCTCTAACAAGAAGGAAACTCCCAAACTGTTTTAATTTCTTCTTCGGATGCTTCTGTAAGAGCAATGGCTCTCTCCGTCGCCAGTCAGTTATCTCTATTCCAACCTCTGCCCGCCACTACTAAAGTAAACTTCTTTTTGTTCTTTTTCAATTTTCTCGCCATTTACTTTGTTTATGGGAATTTGATTGCAGTTTTCGATTCATTGCAGGATAAAAGCTCAGTTCTTCCGCTTCCAAATCGAATTTCTCAGCCAGCGACCAAGCTTCCTATTTCAGCCATAGCTTGCGACACTTCCCAGAAGCATCAAACTCAGTCTATGATCGATCTTCTGCGCGCGTGTTCAAACGAAGAGTCAATAAACCAAGTGAAAGCGATACATGGGTTTGTGTTGAAGTCTGATTTCTCAGGGAGGGACTTGATTGTACTACTGAATCACCTTGCTCATGCTTACGGTAAATGCTCCAACTTCAATGCTGCGTGTCAGGTGTTCGACGAAATGCCTGAAAAGAACACGTTTTCTTGGACTGTCATGATAATTGCATCCACCGAGAACGACCTTTTCCTCGATGGATTATGTTTCTTTCTTGAGATGCTGGACCATGGATCTCTACCCGATAAATTCACGTTTTCTTCAGTTCTGCAGACGTGCATTGCTTTGGAGAACGTTGAAATAGGTAAAATGATCCATGCTCAGGTTATTATGAGAGGGTTTGCGTCTCATACTGTTGTTGCTACATCTGTTCTTAACATGTATGCAAAACTAGACAAGATAGAAGATGCATATCAGGTCTTCAGTACCATGACAGAGCATAATGTGGTCTCTTGGAATGCAATGATTTCGGGTTTTGCTTCAAACGGTCAGGACACATGCGCATATAATCTGTTTGAGTGCATGACATGTGAAGGCTTTTCACCAGATCTGTACACACTTCTGAGTGTCTCTAAAGTTGTTGGGCGATTGGGAGATGTTAATAAATGTGCAGAGGTTCAAAAGTTTGTGTCCCAATTGGGTCTAGAGTCTAATGTCCGAATAGGAACTGCCATGATTGAAATGTATGGCAAATGTGGGTCCTTTTATGATGCAGTATCGACATTTGATTTGTATTTCTCCAATTCTGAAAACAATGCTCCATGGAACGCAATGATTTCTACATATTCCCAGTTTGGGTTTTACCAAGAGGCATTGAAGCTATATGTAAAAATGCGTAAAAGCAGCATTCCATCAGATGTTTACACCTTTTGCAGTGTCTTCAATGCCGTTGCCGCTTTAAAATGGATTGGGTTTTGCAGGGAGGTTCATGCACTGGTTTTGAAGTCGGGAGAGGACGTCCTGGTTACTGATGTTCAAAATGCAGTCGCTGATGCATATGCCAAATCTGGGGCCCTGGAGGATGTGAGGAAGATCTTTTATCAGATAAAATTGAGGGATGTCGTATCTTGGACAACTTTTGTGACTGCATGTTCTCAAAGCTCTGAATGGGAGGAAGCACTTTTGGTATTCTCACTCATGAGGGAAGAAATGTTTATCCCAAATCAGTTTACCTTCTCCTCTGTGCTTGTTTCTTGTGCAAGTCTTTGCTTCTTGGAATATGGACAGCAAATCCATGGTCTATTAGTGAAGGATGGCCTGGACACTAGCAGTTGTGTTCAGAGTGCTCTAATTGACATGTATTCTAAGTGCGGTAGTATCGTTGATGCCCAGAAGGTCTTCAGCAAACTTTCAGGTCCTGATATCATTACATGGACAGCTATAATATCAGCTTATGCTCAGCATGGTTTAGCTGAAGCGGCACTTGACCTCTTCAGGATGATGGAGCAATCAGGCACTCAGGCCAATGAAGTTACCTTCTTATGCGTTCTGTTTGCTTGTAGCCACAGAGGCTTAGTGGATACTGGCCTGCAGTATTTTCAGCTTATGGAAGTAAAATATGGTGTGACCCCTGAGATGGAGCATTATGCTTGTATTGTTGACCTACTAGGACGTGTGGGCCGCTTCGATGCTATAATAAAGTTCATAAATGACATGCCATTTGAGCCTGATGAGATCATTTGGCAGTCTTTATTGGGAGCATGTCGTGTTCATGGCAATGTTGAGTTGGGACAGATCGCTGCCAAAAAGATCCTCGCAATCAGACCTGATGACCCTGCTACTTTTGTTCTTTTATCAAAAACCTACTCTGAATCAGGGAGGTTTGGAGATGGAATTGGTTTGAGACTGGTGATGAAGGAACAAGGCATGAAGATGGACCCGGGATATAGTTGGATCTTTATAAATGGAAGGGTTCATAAGTTCTATGCTGGAGATCAACAGCATCCTCAGAAGGACGAGATCTATGCAAGTTTGTAAAGCTTAGGGAGAAAATGCAGTCAATTGGCTACCTGGCAGACATGCATCCTAAAAAATTGGTCTCGCAATTAGAGTGCAAGCGAAAAAACTGAACGATTCAAGGAACCTTCAGAATTTTTAGCAGCAGCAGAAAAGTGAACCGGGGAGGGTTACATGGAGGTGCAGAGTGCCACAAATCTATCCAGGTTTCTGCTTTGAAGACTTTAAGCAACTATGCTTGACTACTCCCTGTGATAACTCCTTCAAGATCAGGGTATTCAAAGAATCTTTCTTTTGCTGCAGGACAAGATAATTAACGAGGTGAAGGAGACAAGAAAAATGGAAAAATTGGTCAAACACACTGCAGAGCCTACAACTGGGGCACGGTAAGCTGCAATAGATTATATGTCATCTTTATCAATTTAAAACTTGTTTTTGCGGTACTTTTGATTTGCACTTTCAAATTCCAAGACCAAGCTTTTTTTTTTTTAATCAACCAACATCACAAGCTTAAGCCACTGAAGAAAATTACACTTTCAAATTGCAAAACAAAGCTTTCTTTGAAATAACGACATCCATTACAACTTGCACATAAACTTCTTTAATCTGCAGAGTTACTAATTCTTAACTCCTTATGTCAAGATGAAGCCTGATTTCACACGAGTTCTTCTATTTGGAAACCTCTTGTTGCTTTATCAATCAACTGAAACTGGTTGCATCTTCTCAGCCTCATTCCTCAGCTCCTGAAACAGGACTGATGACAGGTATCGCTCCCCGAAACTTGGATGAATTGTCTGAGAGTTTAGTTCCAGACAGGGTACATATAATGAGATCACTTTCCATATACATTGACAAATTACAAGCTCTAGTTGGTATAGACAAAGAGACAATTGAACTTACCACAATCAGTTTTCCCTTGTTCTCAGGCATTCTTGCTAGTCTGAGTGCTGCGACTGTGTTTGCTCCGGATGAGATTCCCACCTATGAAACGAGTAAGAAAATAACTAGTTTTTTATTCATTATATGGGGGATGGTTATAGTATAATACAGGCCCTGAGATATGATAATTGTTCTCTATTACCATCAGGCCCTCCTTCAATGCTAATTCTCTGGCCATATTTACTGCATCTTCACTGCTGACCTGTGGTAAAAATGACCCGCCGTCCAGAAATTCAGTATTAGATCCTTTCTTTCCTTGTTTTGCAGGACTATTCTGACCAAACCTGGTTAAAGATGACGTTTTAAGCGTTACCTCCAGAACTTTTTCCATCACATCCATGTCCAATATATCTGGCTTGAATCCAACTCCGTTGCCAGTAATGTGATGTGGACCTATTTAGATTGACAACAAACAAAAATGTTTTTCTTTTATTGAAAAACGCAAATAAAGATAAGAACTTTGACTTGCAATTATCATCTATCTTTACTTTTGAGTACATTGGATGATGGAGACGGGGACGAAAGGGGATATTTGAACCCCCAATCGCATGGATGAATGATAGACATTTTTTTTAAACACGAGGTTACAGACATTTCAAATCTTTTGTGAGCGTCAAACCATGTGTCTGTTAAATTATGCAGGTATTTCAGAAACACAGGTGAAGGTGAAAATTACCAGGTTTGCCACCATTAAGTATATTACTTTCAGCAGGTTCCAGTCCATATATCTGCCACATCAGTTAGTTACATCAATGTAACCATGAAAGTTAAGTACTGCACATCCCACATGACAAGGCAACAAGAAATCACCTTAACATTGGGATTTTGGGACTTAAGGTACTGCCCAACACCAGAGACTGTGCCACCACTGCCTATTCCCATCACAAAAATATCCACATTTCCAGCAGTGTCTTCCCATATCTCAGGGCCTGTTGTTTCAAAATGCACCTGTGTATTAGAGATTAAACTTCATCATTTCGTCTGCAGTTGAATAGATCAGTCCAGGAAATATGACCTATCTGCATAAGTTTGGTGAAGTGGAAAGGTGTGGACCTGAGTGTTGGCAGGATTTGAGAACTGTTGTAACATGAAAGAATCCGGTGTGGATTCTAGGAGCTGATATGCCTTCTTTACAGTTCCTCCCATTCCTTTAGTAGGATCAGTGAGAATCAAGTCCGCCCCGAAAGCCCTCATCATCACTCTCCTCTCCAAGCTTGTGTAGGACGGCATAGTCAGGACCATTTTGTAACCTTTCATGGCTGCCATGAAGGCCATACTGATTCCCATATTTCCTGATGTTGGCTCTATGAGAGTTGTCTAACATCAGAAATGAAAATGTCAGATCAGATCATAAAGACGGCTCCACTAAGATTAAACCAAAGGTTATTTTCTCAATCCCTTTTGTCTAACCTTTCCTGGGCTGATCAAGTTTTTCTTTTCTGCATCATCTAGCATGGCCAATGCTGGTCTGTAGGGGAAAGTGATTTGGTTATTTCTATTTGATCATCATCTTCCTCACAACATAGCCATGAAGTTGTTTACAATCTAGAAGAGCATACCTGTCTTTGATACTAGCAGTAGGTTGCATCATCTCTTGCTTCACTGCTATAAATGCTCCACATCCTTCTGTTACTTTGTTCAGAAACACAAGTGGAGTTCTCCCAATCAGCTGAATCAAGAAAACGAAGTTCAAGACTATATATATACTCTCCGTCCTTAAATAATTGGTCTATTTTTTTCACAGTATTTAATCTATAATTTTTTCTTTCACGAATGTGTAGAAATTTAAAGTTAATAATTATGTATATCATAATTTGCATGGTACATTTTCTAAATATGCTTTTCTGGAATTTTTTTCATTCTTTATATTTTTAATAATATTTGGATCAAATATTGAATCTTAAAACATGAAAGTTGAACATCTTTGTAACAATATTTGGATCAAATATTAAATCTTGAAATATGAAAGTTGAACGAATCAATTAACTGAGTATAACTGAGTACGGAGGGAATGTGTGTGTCTATATATATAAAGAAAATATTCTTTGGGATAATGCTAAGAATGTTTACAAGTGACTTATACTTCATTTTTTTATTTATTATTATTTATTTTCTTTCAATGTTGAATGTAAGTGACTTATTTCACGTAGTTGGAGGTTTTATCTCACAAAATCATCTTGGTTTGGGCTGTGTTTTAAAATCCAAAATTTCCTCCATTTTTTCGTTATATTGTTCCCTCGTAAAAACTCAATTTTTTTCTCTAACTTATTTTTAAAAGAATACAAGCTTATGTTTCCATTAAAATTTCATTAAATAACCATTAAATCAACCATTGATCATTAATGTATAAAAGGTGTAGTTCAATACAATAAGATGACTGGAACGCAGTTAGGCAGCCTAAAACGGCAACCTAAAAAACAAAGAAGGTATTTTTCATCATAAAGAAAGGGACATCTCAAGCTTTACTATAAATGAAAGCATGAGCCTTCATCTTTCAAACCCAATAATTAAAAACCTTTTTCTTAATACCACTACTATAATCCTCACAAGTTTCATCAGTACAATACTTTTTAAAATTAATAAGGTTGTGTTCTGTATCCCCTTTTCACAAAAAAACTGACAAAAAAACAAACAATTTTTTAAAATTTCTCTTCAAAATTACTCTCTACCCGCAAATTCAAAAAGATGTAACTTTTTTAGCTAAGGCAAACTAGCATATCTTTTCTAAAGTTTGATTGTATAATTAATTTTAAAAAGATGAAAACTTTGTTTTTTAAATTTTGAAAAACTATAAGATTAAATCAAGAAATCTTGTTTGAAGGTTACTAATTTAATACTGGAGTTTTTCAATATTTAAAAAATAATTTTTTTTATAATTTTAAAAATTAATTATATAATCAAATATTTACAAAGAATAAAAATTAGAGATAAAAATTTAGAAATTTTTTAGCAATTAAACGGACCTTTAAAAGCTGCAAAGTTACAGCTAATGAAAGCGAACATCAACATGTGCTTAATTAATTATTGGAATGAAAGAAGATTAGAAAAGAAAACAAACCTGGAAAACGTGTTTCTTGATATTGGTAGCAGGAAGATCCTTGGGGAGATCTCTGAGCCTATGAGCAAAAGATGGAGATTCGATGATTGGCTGATTAGAAAAGAATCTGGTGTATGTATTGCAGTTTGCAGATCTTATTCTGCCCAAAAAAGCCAGAGCAGCCATTGATGAAAGCTTCAAGTTTTAAAGAGTTACTCTATTATACTCTATCAGTAAAGAGATAATAAGCAGAGAAGATGCAGGCCACTTGGAGTGTATAAATAGTTCTTTTGTTTGGTCTTGAAATCAGAACACCATCTGTACTTAAAGTATGGCTTCGATTACAAATATATACCTAAAGAAAAAAATATTACAAATTTATATCCAAAATATTATTTTATTGTATATATCATCCGTTAATTTTTTTTGCTGATGGACGTCAGAATGAGAAAAGCCAAGTAACATCTTACTAGCATCGTCTTTGATGTTCATCATAAAAAAATTAACAAATAATCATACATACAACAAAATAATACTTTTAATATAGATTTGTAACATTTTTTTTTTTCGATATAAATTTACAATTGAAGACATATTTTGAATACAAATGATACAAATTACTCTTCTATAATCTATTCTAATATCCCCTTCCTTCACCCCTTTCAAATTGGACGGCGGCTGGTCCAGGAAATGATTTATGGGGAAACGTCAGTGTTAAATCCCTTCACGTTAACATTTATCCTAAATGAGGCCTATTTCAGTTTTCAACTCATTCCGGTCTTTAAAAAATGAATCATTTATTTTTACTGTTTTAAAGTTTAATATTTGATTTAAATATTTATAAAAAAAAATAATACAAAAAAATTCTAGAAAGTTATATTTAGAAAATTTATATTGTAAATTATGATACACAAAAAAAAAATTTAACTTTAGATGTCTAAGTATGGATGGAAAAAAATCATAAATTAAATACTGTAAAACAGCTAAAATAAATGGTTTATCTTTTGAAGACCGGAGGGAGTATTATATTTCAGTCTAGAGGTGTGAAACGAACCGAACTGTTCGCGAGCCAGTTCGAGCTCGAATCACATTAAACGAACCGAGTTTCACGAGCCACGAATCCAAACTCGATTTGAAATTTTAATTCGAGTAGTAAAACGACCCGAACTCAAACCTTCAAGATCCTCAAACCAATTCGAATTAGGAGTATAAAACGAATCGAGCCATTTACGAGTCAGTTCGAGCTCAAACAGTCGAATCACGTTAAACGAACCGAGCTTCACGAGCCACGAACTTAAAGAAAATGACGGTTTTGGGATAATTTACAACTTAGTCATTGTTTTTTTTTTCTTTCTATTTTAATTAATTAAATACTTAAGTTTTTCGAGTCCTCGAACTACTGAACCGAACTCAAACCGTTTTTTCGAGCTCAACTCAAACGAATCCTAACTCGATCTGGCTCTCACGAACTCAAACTCGAGCTCAAACTATCGATGTTCGGCTCAACTCGCCTAGTTTGCACCCTCCTATTTCAGCCCCTGGATTCATAACTTGCTTCATGTTAGTCTTTCTGTTAGTTAATTCATTAATACTCTGTTAAATCTACTGATTCGCAAAAATACCTTAAT
>JBBYHH010318264.1:0-12382 GCA_038382905.1 Daphne laureola | reverse complement strand
TGGAAGTTACCACTTGTAAATCATGATGAAACATCACATAGATGTTCCAAATGATTACATCACACATATTTGAGCTCCCATGAGCTCCTTTCAGTTCACATTGAGCTGAAAGTCACTTCTTCATCAAAACTAGCTCACTTGAGGTGAAGTTAGCTACTTCTAGCTAACTTGAGCTGGGGTTAGTTCCTTGTGAACTAACTTGAGCTACTACTAGCTACTTTTAGCTAGCGTGAGCTAATGTTAGCTACTTCTAGCTACCATGAGCTGGGGTTAGCTACTTTTAGCTAACTTGAGCTTAAGTGAGGCTGAGTATAACTACTTTTAGCTATAGTGAGCTGACAATGAGCTGGATTTAGCTACTTCTACCTAAGATGAGATAATGCTAAGCTACTCCCAGCTCCTCTGAGCTGGAGTGAGCAGGCATGAGCTGAATTGAGCTAATTCTAGCCACTTCTAGCTAGAGTTGAGCTAAAAAAAGCTACTTCTAACTACCCTTGAGCTAACATGAGCTGAGTTTAGCTACTTCTAGCTAAACTAAGCTGAGATGAGCTGAGGGAAGCTACTTCTAGTTTCCTTAGAGCTATTATGAGCTAAGACCAACTACTTCTAGCTGAGATGAGCCTAGGTGAGCTACATATAGCTTCTTATAGCTTCAACCTTAGCTCCATGAGTTCAAGTACTACCTTAGAAGGTCTTGGTGCGATTAGAATTCCAACATAAAGAGCATCATGTATATCAATGTTTCATCTGGTCCATACTGTAGTATTCATTCTATTTGTAGATTGCGTACTAAAAACAAGTAGTAGACTTGATTTGTTAATAATCATCAAAGGATGGTTGTACTCCACCTTCTACTTGAAGGACATAGAGACTCCTCTTTTTATCCTAAGGGATAGAAAGGAAGGCAATTAACACTTCCAGAAGATCCTTTTAATGTAAAGATTTTTAGGAGTTCATGTTAACAAAACTTAAGATTCTTGCAAGTGGTTGCAAGATTGGAGAGGATATATATATCCAAGACTCCAAAGGAGAATAAAGTAAATGGCTCCCACATCTTACCTTAGTACTATTAAAGTTCTTATGTATGGTATGTTATGTACATGGCTAGACATAAGTCAAATGATTCATCAACTAGCTAAATCCATGTTTCGTATGTATTCATGCTAAAATAGTACTATTACTTGGTGTAATAGAAAGAAAACTTGTACAAGGAGGATGAATATATTTCATATACCTTAGATGTACAAAAGCCATAAAGGTTTGGATGTTTCTTTTATTACTATAGGTTTTCAAGTTTGAAATTAAAAATCCTATTACTATAGAGATAGTATGGTGGCTATGGACCCAAAATACCTTAGAGAGACCAAATATATTAGCATGAGATGCACTTAAAGTGATTGAAGTTATGGTTTCTAAAGACATTTCTAACGAACTTGGGTGGTTATTCGCTTCCTCACGATACTATCACGACTTGAGTTTGCTCAATGTGGTTTGAGCAGTGGGTCTTAGATGATTGTAAATGTTGGATGCACTTCACATCTCATTGGGTGTCACACATGTTTTGTAAGATATATTGGATGATTAATAAAGTTATTTTCTTATCATCTTATAGTTTGTTCAATCTTATGTTACACAACGAAAGTTAGAACATGTCAAACATAGACATTAGAAAGTCTTTCTCACACAGGTCTTTCACCCTTAATCCTAGGTGGACTAGGGATGTGACGGCTAAAGACTTGAAGTATGTTGTTTCTTTCAAAACATGTAACCTGTGGGATATTTGTTAAGATAGGAAATGTTACAAAAAAATTTGGACGTCCCAAAGAGGAAAGTGTTGCAAAACTTTTGGGACGGAGGGATTATTTGAAGAACATCTGAACAATGGGATTATGTTTATCCTTGTGACTTAACATTTTGTTATTGTGAATCAGCATTTTGAATGAAGTGAACAACATTGTTTATGTAATTTATCAACATAGGTTTTAACATGATACTAATAAAACAATATGGATATGATTGTTCAACATGAAAAAATAATTAATTGATCTACATACCACCTTATAAAACATGTACAATCAAATTATTCACAAACAAACGATCAGCATTTTGAAGAACGTCGATCAACATATGAATATTAAATCAACGCACAATCTAAATATTCACAATCTAAATATAAAATGTTATAGAAAAGATCTTTGTTCCTTGGGTGGTGCACTATAATTCTCTCTTATGTCTTTTGAGTTTTTGTCCCTCTTTGTGTTTAAGTTTGACAGGAGTAGATCTGCCAAATATGTTATCTTACAGCAGTCAAGATACAGCTGAGAATGAAGAAATGCTTTGACATTTACATTTTGGCCATTAAAATGTTCCATACATTGGAGCATGAAGATTGCACAATCATAATAATTGTTGTTGAGCTCGTCTGGTGACATTTCTATTCGCCAAGACAATTTTGTCGGAGTTGGGTCTATTTTTACACAATTCACTCTTCTTGATGTCATCTTTGAAATATTTTTATAACACTGCTCTCTGGAAGATAGTAAACAACATTACACCCATGTAGATAAATATTAAATAGAATAACGGTCAACATCATAGTCAATTGAGATCAACACTAGAGTGAGGCATAAAAAAATTAGATCAGCATATTAAATCATACATACCGGCATTACATAGAAACATATCAGCATTTGATGCATAAACGATCAACACGAAGACAAAACATGATCAGCTTGAAAAATTCAGATCATCATATTAAATCATACAGATCGGCATTGTACAGAGCAAGATCAACATTTGATGCATAAATATCGACATGGACACAAAACATGATCAACATGAAAGATTGAGATCAACATGTTAAATCATACAGATAAACATTTAGAGAAAACTGGAAATGTTAAATCATACAGGTCGGCATTATAGAGAACTAGACCAACCTTTGATGCATAAAGATCGACATCAAAACAGAACATAAAGCATGCAGACCATGAAAACTTAACATGATTAGAAAATTTACAATAACACTAAAACTATGTTGATCAACATTGAACAAAATAAGATGACTATGGAAACAATTTGAGATCAAAACAGTATTCATTCAGATCAACATATTTAGTATAAGATCAGCATATGACATCAGTATGAACATCATGTCTCTGTAGTTTGATTGACTTATCATTTGTGACATATGTGCTCTATATGCATCTCAGGGTGAAGAGCTTCCACTAAAATTTTACTCAAAAAAGTCAAAGAAAGACAATAAGAAATTAGAGAAAGTTAAGTGTTTTTTGAACTATGAAGAAGAGCATGTTAAAGAGTAAAAAAATCAGGGTTTAAGGGTAAAAAGCAAGGGAATTCTGAGGAAGAAGGAGCTGGAAATGAATCTTAAGAATCGAAAGTCCAAAAGCCCCCGGTAAAGAAGATGAGCCAAAAGAGGTAATAAAACATATGAATGATGTTTGATGTTTATACAATGATGACTACTCATACGATGTTGATTTCTCTTCATCTGATATTGATATGTGTTTGTAGAATGTTGATCTGAACATAGCTATGATGATTTTTATTTTTTGAATGTCGATCTTTGTTTGCACAATGTCGATCTGAACATATCTATGATGATCTTTATTTGTTGAATGTCGATCTTTTGGTATTGTATTATGATCTTTCTTTTTCTATTGAATGTCGATCTTAGATAGGCCCGTGTTACTTCTCGCTCTGTAGGTGTTCGATCATATGTCATGGAGAACATAGCTATGTTGATTTGTCTCTATACAATGTTAAACTGAACATAGATATGATGTTCTTTATTTGTTGAATGTCGTTCTTGGGTTACTTATGTTTATTGATGTTTCTTTTTACAATCTCGATCTTTATGTACCCTTATGTTCTTGTAACTATGTCAATTTCTATTTTTTTGGATGCTGATGTTAGGTTACCCATAACTTTACAGGAAGAAGGATTGTGGTGAAGAAGTGAAGGAAATTGAAGAGAAAGAATTCAAAAAGGGGCCCAACCAAAAGTAAGCATTGTATATTAGTTTAGTCCATGTTGTTCTCATCTTTATCTTAGATACTGAGCTGATTTCTGCTTGTGGTATTGGAGATTCAGGTTTGTTTTGATCATTGAATATAGTTTTATGCTGATTATTTTAAGCTGTATGCGGATCATGTAGAAATGCATGTTGATTATATTTTATTGTGTGTTGATTTCTGTAGTGTTTGCATGTTGATCTTTTCAATTGCTATGTTGATTATGCTTCTTTTGTATGCTGGTCCTCTAGTGTTCCATGCTGATTTTTGCCATTTCTATGTTGATCGTGGTTATTTCTATATTGATTTGTAGTATTCCAAATTGATATTTTCTATTGCTATGCTGATCATGCTTCTTTGTATGCTGATCCTATAGTTTTTCATGTTGATCTTTGCCATTGCTATGCTGATCATGCTTCTTTGTATGTTGATCTGTAGTTTTCCATTGTGATCATGCTTCTTTTTATGATGATCCTCTATTGTTCCATCTTGATCTTTTCCATTGTTATGCTGATCCTCTAGTGTTTCATGTGTGATCCTTGTCATTGCTATGCTGATCATGATTCTTTGTATGCCAATCTTGTGGTGTTTCATGTTGATCGTGGTTCTTTCTATGCTGATCGTGTAGTATTCCATGCTGATCTTTTTTATTTCTATGCTGATTGTGGTTCTTTCTATGCTGATGTTGTAGTGTTCTATGCTGATTGCACAATATTGTATGATGTTTCATGTTGATTTTACTTTTGTAAAAAATACAGGTGGGCTGTTTCTAACTGAAGTTATCCGGCTAACGTTGGTAAAATTGTAGAGAAAGTCAGAGCAAGCGAAGCCCACCAGAGGGCTTTAGAAGAAATTGGTTTCGGAAGGGTTGTGGAATTTGAGCCAATAACTGGTTGCAAAGGTAGTATCGATATGGTGATGCAACTTGTTCACAACTTTGATACTGCATCAGCAACTATGATGGTTGGACAACACCGAATTGAGTTGTATGACTTAGATGTCAATATTGCCTCCGATTTTCCTATTTATCCGAAGAAGATTGAGCTTTTAGAAGGCATATATTATGAAGATGTTTATGATGAAGCTGTAGTGGAGTCATCCCCGCAATAAGGGAAGTGCGAAAGAATGACCTGCTCGCACACAATGATGCAAGAGGGCACTTTAAAAGGTGTTTCATAGTTTTCATGGACACTTATTTCATTGCTCCAAACAAATCATCAGTGACTCCATCAAATTGGAGAATTTTTAAGAGTCTGAAAAACATGAATGTGGTGAAGGAGTACAATTTCTGAAAGTATCTCCTTAACCATTTGGTTGCACAGATTGGAGATGTACAACGGACTATGGGTGGGAATTTGTCATTCTGTGTGCAGTTTCTTTAGGTACAATAGTATATTTCTATTAGATAGTATTTATATGTCGATTTGTTACTTTGTCTATTACAGCCCACCCAGAACGACGGTAATTTTTCTGAATATTTTATTCGGGGGCCGGATTCTGTTGGTACCATGACTCCATTTTGAACGTGCCGGACACATTTTCTATTAAGTATCATGTCCCGAGACTTCATTTAAGACTCATTTCTATGAGATTTCACATTTTAGATTTGATACGTGCATCCCGGGCCATTTTGCCAATATTCACTTTGGAGGGCAAAATGGTCATTTTGGAAAATTGAACAAAATTGAAATTTTGTTGGATACAAAGTTTCACTATTTGTAAGGATAAATAATATTGTTAAGATATTAGGAAGGATAATGGAGAGAAAATGAATTATTTATGGAATAAGTATAATATATTATAATGTGTAGTGGATTACACTTGTCACTTAATTGTGGTGTAGTAGGAAAATAACTTAAGTTATATGTGGAGGAGATAATTATGGAGTAAATAAAAGGAGGTAATATGTTTATGATATGGTGAATTAAAAGAAAATAAAATGGTGAGGTAGTAGAATATTAAGGATAAATAAGGAAGGAAAATAGAGAGAAGTTCATATTTTGGCAAAAATGCTTCTCTCTCTTTCTCTCTAAACCTCCGAAAACTTCACCATTTCTTCAAGGTGTTCTTGCTTCATCTCTTCATCAATCTTTAAGATTACTTAAGGATTCAAGAAGGTAATGTAGTTTTTATGAGTATTTCATGGTGGAAGTTAAGTTTGGAGGGTGTTTAAGCTTCACTTCTCTTCTCTCTTTAGGGCCGAAACTTTGGTGAAGTTTTAGACAATATTCTTCATCAATTTATTCAAGATTTGCTTAAGGTAAGCATAGATTTGAGATTATTTTGAAGTGGTATGAAGCTCTCCTACTCTATTTCTTCATGTTGGCCGAAAATCATGAAATTGGAAAGCTAGGGTTTTATGATTCATGATCAAAGTTTGGATTGAGTTTCTAAAGTGTTGTTTGAATGATCATTAACACATTTCTTGCATGGATTCATCATTGATTCATCATGTTGGCCAAAAATGGATCATGGACGAATTTAAGGGGGATTTTTAAGGAATGTGTCTTTGATGAATTATGGATTTATGTTGAATTAGAGATGGAATTGAGCTTCTAAATTAATGGGAGGATTATTGGATCACCCCCCCTTGATTGTTCATGTTTGGCCAACATAATTGGGAGATTGTTAAGATTGATGTTCTTTGTCAAATGTTGGAATTTAGTTGAATTATGAATGAAATTGAGTTCCTAAGTAAGTATGTGTATTTTTGGTAACATTTTTCTTGGTTGGTCTCATTTCCATCATTTGGCCGAAATTATGGATGATGAGTTAAGGGTTATGTTTTTTGAAGAATATTGGATTTGAGTTGAAATAGAAGTTGAATTTGAGCTCCTAAGTTGTTGCTTGATTCCTTGGAAAAGAATCTCATTTGGTTTGATTTTTCTTGGTTAGCCGAATTTAGAGTGTGATGTTGGAATTTGGTGTTGGATAATGGTTGATGATTTTTTGAGATGGAAATTGAGTTTCTTTATGTTATATGGATGCTTAGTAGCATTTTGCTTGGTTGGTCTTCTTTTTCCATGACATGGCCAAAATAGTGAAGCTTGAGTAAAGCTTCTTTTGTGTTGGAAGTTGATCAATGGTTTGAGAGTTGTGTTCCTTGTTGTTGTGTGGTTGTTCATCTGTATTTTCTGTGTTTGGGCATCATAAAAATTCAGCCGAAATTCAGCCAAAATTTTGGGTTAATATGGTTGCTCGGGTTGGTACTTGAAGCATGCAATTTGTCAGGTAAGGGGTCAACTCTCTTGAATATGCATTTTGGGATGCTTTCATGCATATTGAGTTAGTTGAAGCCAGTCCAGGGCTGAGGGTGGGGTCTGGTGACCCCCGGGGCTAGTTACATGGTAAGGTTAATGGTATGCAGGTTTGAAACTCGAGAAGTCTACTCATTGATCATTTGATGATCAATTTTGTGTTTCTGGCATTCATTGGTCATTTGATGATCAATTTTGTGATTCTGATGTGTATTGGTCATTTGATGATCAATTCTGTGATTCTGATGTGCATTGGTCAATGGATGATCAATTATGTGATTACGATGGTTTTGGGGAACCTAGTCCCCTCACTGCTACCAAACATTCTATTCTGTGTGTGGAAACCCCATTTGGTGGAGCATCGACCATCGGGGGTTGTCGTATCTGTATCTATTTTTGTCTTCCTGGACCTCTGCATTTGCATCTCATGTCATTTTGTGTATCATGGTTCATGTGATACTTAGGTTGTATAAACTGTTTAGAACATGACATACTAACCTTTTTATGCAGGTTTGCTCTTCAAACCATTACCCTTACCTAAACCCTTACTGAGTTCCTCTCGAGGACTCACCTCCTTATGATTAATCTTTTTCAGGACCTTCTGATAAGCAACCTGCGGAGTCGCTCCATTAGGTTTTCTGTGATTTGTGTATTCAGGTATTTATTGCTCCTTGATATAATTTTTGTTATGTGCGAGGGCGATCTCGACTGAGTCTGTTTCTGCTTGAGATTTTTGGATGAGCACTTGTGAAACTACTAACAGTTAACTCCTTTAATTGTGTTAGCAACAGCAACAGTGACCTTGAGGTGATCAAGTGTGTCAGGCTCTGTACGTGTAAATGCATATGTACATGTAGCATGGATCATATTTTGAGACTTGTATGATCATTTAGTTGCTTGCATGATTTAAGTTATGGTTATTTTATTTAAGTGGTAAATCTACCATTGTCCATGTTTCCTTGATGCTTGGCATACGTTATGGATAAGTATGAATGATGTTGCTTAAGATAGGCTTCTGTTTCCCTAATTGGTTGTGATTATACGCCTAATTGTTATAAACGTCCTGCTTAAGTAATTATGACTTCGTATTTGAACTGCAATCATATGCATGTAATCTTTATGAATGTGGAATTGATTAGCACACCCCTGGTTCCGCAAAGGGACTTTCCGCAAGTATTATTGGGCCGAATTATGGGAACCGCTGCACCAAAAGGACCCCGTTCCGTACTAGTAAGTCCCCCTCTCTGCCCCGCTTAGTCGCTTTCGCCTAGTGAGGGGTGACAACTTGGTATCTGAGCATGGTTTTTAGGATCAGTTATCAGAACATATTTTGCTCCCTTCTTGGACTTCAGAGGGATATGTAGGGACTTCAGAGGGGTGTGTTTGGATGAGCAAAGCCTGTGCCACCGATCAATTCCAGGATAGTTCTATGAGGAGCCCGATCAAATCCTTATGAGAACTATCTTGGAATGAGAAGTGGGACTGCAGGTGGTCAGTCTAAACATACTCAATGTGATTAAGTTTCAAGATTTTCATATGTGATTTTGGATTGCACAGATTTGATCATCAAGGCATGGACATCTGGATCTGATATCATGCAAGGTGGGGTAAGTTCAAGAGGCAGTTTTCTATTATGATTCTGATCTGATTATGATCTGTCTGTCTGATCTAAGTTTGTAGGGTGATATGATCTGATTCTGTTCTTCTGCTTATGTTATCTTCATTCATGCATTGCATTACACTACAAAGCCTTTAGAAATACTGTTGCTTGGTTTTGTTAGGTAGTTAACTGTTTCTGTACTGCTACTTATTCTGTTGTGAAGTTTCAGGTTTTGGGGAAACACTCGCCAGCAGTGAGATATGATATCGGACGGTAGGGGTAGAGGCCCCACTCCGTCTGAAATTTTGTGAAAAGTATAACCAAACCCTAGGCAACAAGTGTGACAACCACAACAACAAGAGGATCTGTGATCAATTCATCAGGATTTTGTTTTTCTTTCTGTTTGGGAATTCTAAGTGTTTGTCAGCATGTCAGTTGTGTTAGGACTTCATTCATTCTTGATAAAGTTTTGAATTTCAGGTTAGAGTCAGTTCTGCGAATATAAGTTCTGGAATCATAGTAATAACTATCACCTTCAGTATCTGCATCAGATTAGGTTCGGTAAAGAAATTAATAGGCAATACAAATGTCAGAGTTGTTTATGAGGAACAACAAGACCCCTTTTATGTTATGTTTAGTGGCCTCATAGGTCAGGTGATCACCTGGATCTCATTTGGCCCCCTGTACATTTTGATATGGAGTCAGGTAATCGTCTGGAACTATGTTCCTGGTCACCTGGCCTTCGCCTGGTTCCCTGTTCATTAAGTATTGAGGTGAGGTGATCGTATGCCTCTGTGCATTGGCTCGCTTGGCCTTCGCCTGGTTCCCTATTCATTAAGTATTGAGGTCAGGAGATCGCCTGCCTCTGTGCCTTGGCTCGCCTGACTTCAAAATTGGCCTAAAATTCTCCTGACCTTTCAAGGATCTTCAAGCTAGGTTTGGGTGTGTGTCTCAGGACCTCAGGTTCACATCATACAGGGATGCCAGGAACCCTCACAAGCGCATGAAGAAACAAGATGTAAAGAAGATCTGTACATCAATCTTCTGCGAGCAAGGATCGGGTGTCAACGATCCTTAGGTACCACGTCAGGGATGCCGCCCAAGATCTCTATTATGCACCATTCAGTGCTGTAGTACGATGTTTCTGAGATGTGTCGGGCTACCGAGAACAATATGCTAGTCTGATCCAACATAATTCGCAACAACTCGGTACGAAGGGCCCGAGGCAAGAAAACTCATACGAAGGACAAGTACACAGACACGAAGACGTAGAGTCATCGAGTGTCCCTCGGATACGTCTTGAAGGACAAATGATCCGGTGAATTGCGTTGACATTCCACATCAACTTTAAGACAGTAGAGTAATTACAAGTCCCCCTGATCTCTGTAGTGGAACTTTCAAGATCAGTTCAGTTAACGTCAGTGAGTGCCAGTTAGTAATAGGGCTCGGTACTATCTATGATTGCCGGGTTGGAATACCGGCAGCTGACTCGGGGTGCAACGAGATGCATCCTGAGGTCGGGATGCCGTTGAGAGACTCAAGATGGTAGTCTAAACTACAACTCCCGCCGAATAGCAGTTGACGGTGGTTCGAGTATGTCAGCTTAGCGAGAGAGTTGGTCGGCGGAAGGTATCGTTAGGTCAGTTTGTCAGATTTGTGTTCGGGGGTCACAGTCATAGGCACGTTTGGGACTGTGAACCCTAGTCCACCTTCAGTTGAGTCAGTTTTCTGTGGATTCTGTGGCATGACAAGTGTCATCTGTTCCGCCCATGTCTAGGAGGTTGGAATTTGTGTCTGCGACACTCAGTTTGTGTCTGATTTCTGCAGTTGTGTGACCCACAGAGTGTCAATCGCTTCTGTCATGTAAGACTAAAGATGTGGTGACACCTAGTTATGTTCTGCTAAATACCTTATCGGTTGGACATCCTTTTCTGTTCTATACACCTCCAAGGTGTTCAGATTTAGTTGTAAGGTAATTCTGGCTAGATAATTATACACACTTATGGACACGTTAACCGCGCGAGAACTCAGAGTTTGGACCGTCCTCAGTTGGTTGGCGTCAGTGCTTTGGAAGTGCACTATTAGGATCCTCGAATCTCTGAATGTGTTAGTGGTTTACTTCAACACGGATTTACTTTCGTTCTGAAATCCTATACGTTATGTTGGTTATTCAAGGATCAGGGTCTTGGACTCTGTCTAAGAGTTGGTTCGAGAAGTCAAGTCAACGACATTCTAACTTGTTCATGAAGTGGAAAATTAGCACTAAGGTTACTTTCGGGTGAAGATTCCTAGCACCAAGGAAGCTGAAATTATAGGGTTGGTCTACTTACCAATTTCCTGTTCTGAATTCGCGAGTCAGAATTTCAGAGTACGTAGTCAAGGAGTACAACTCCGCAACTTATCTTGGAAAGGATAAGCTATTCAGAATCAAGTCTGGTTAAATTTGTGCGGAAGAACGAGAGTTCTTTTTCTGGGAGCCGTTGGTTACCACCGAGGAAGTAGTTTCAAAGTATGCTACTGTAGCTTCATTCTATATGGGGTTAACTCACACATGTATTTCAATTTGGGGTCAGGCTATGATACTTCATCCCAAAGTTCTGTTTTGTGACAGTTCTGCCCCAACAATCCGTTCTACATCAATTTCATCCCGGGGTATACCAACAAGGTATTCTGATTCTGTCCGATATTCGAGTCCGTTGTTGCACCTACATGGTACTCTGTTTGTTGACTCGCTAGTTTTAACCTCGAGATGCTTCAGAGATGTGTGGTAATCTCGGTCAAAGGGGCATTTCCCCAAATGAGTTGGAGAATTGACAAACCACTGACATGTCGCAGTTAGGGAGTGGCATCACACTTATCAGTGGTTTGGTGCAGCAATCACAATCATGCACCAGATGTATCGCCAACGAAGGAAATTTTATAGTATATATTCCGGACCAGAGATACTTTAGTTTGGTAAGGTTCTGCATGTACAAGTCAGGATCAGAGATCGTTGAGGCAACCCAGTGCTGATTGCCGATGTTCGTTTGTGCGCATAACACCTTTTGAGATAAGTTCAGTATGTTCGGTTTTCTGACGCTTTGAAATCCCGGAGTCTGAAAATACATGGTGTGTTGGGATACGTTTTACCTTATGGGACGACATGTGTCACCACCACCCCCGATCCCAGCGTGGCGGAAGCGTCTGTGTTGTGGAAACTGATATCGGAGAACCGGGCGGTAATCGGTGATTCTGAACACTTAACTTAGTTGGCGGTCCCAAAACCCGACCCTAAAAATTTCTTACGGAAAATCACGCAATTAGATAAAATATGCAGAATTACAGATCGGAATGAAACAGATCGTGTAATTATACCCATATGCAACGTACGCCTATAGAGCCCGGATATACCATACTATACTGTTGTTGCTGCTGTTTGAGTCAAACAGAAACATTAAATCGTTAGTCCAGAATTTATCGTGCATAACCAGACAACTAACACAATCTCCAGC
>JBBYHH010318153.1:0-12382 GCA_038382905.1 Daphne laureola | reverse complement strand
CAAAATGACTCAGAATTCACATTTCGACATTATAATGTGAAATCTCATGAAACTAAACCTCAATGGAGTCCTGACACTACCATAAAACGTGTTCTGGACGTATATAACAAAGTCCCGGCGGCGACAGAACTTGACCTCCGGCCAAAACAGATCAAAAAGTCACCATCCAACAACGGTGACTGTAACATCCTCCCGCCCTTAGGACTCTTGGTCCTCCAAGAGCACCTTCAAACGCTGATACTCATCGGGGTAATGATCCATCATATTCTTCTCGGTCTTCCAAGTTAGCTCCCGATCTGAATGATGTGACCACTAAACCTTAACCATTAGGATCAACTTGTTACGGAGTTTTCGAGTATCCTTGGTCAAAAAGGCGATAGAAACTTCTTGATAAGACAAGTCCAGCTCTAATTGAACCTATTCCACAGGGATGGTCTCAATTAGATCAAGAATACACTTCTTGAGCATGCTGATGTGGAAGACATTGTGCACCGCAGACATAATCAGAGGCAAAGCTAACCGGTAGGCAACCTTTCCAAAACATTCCAGAATCTCATAAGGGTCAATAAATCTCGGGGCTAACTTACCCCATCTACTAAAT
The DNA here is from genome assembly GCA_038382905.1 of Daphne laureola. Classification (NCBI taxonomy): domain Eukaryota; kingdom Viridiplantae; phylum Streptophyta; class Magnoliopsida; order Malvales; family Thymelaeaceae; genus Daphne; species Daphne laureola. Next base: position 11,781 of record JBBYHH010318153.1, on the reverse strand, counting down.
CTGACAGTCCCTCTGATCGGTGCAACCTTGAGCCAAACCTTGCCTCTGACCTCAAATTCTAAGTCTACGCGCCTCTTATTCACATAAGAGGTGGTACGGTCGTTCGGGGTTATCAACCGTGCCTAAATCTTCTTTATCTTCTCGGTGGTCTCTTCAATGACTTCGGGACCTAACTCAATCCTATCAGATGCCTCAGTCCAACAATGAGGTGTCATACACCTTCGCCCATACAATGCCTCATAAGGTGCCATGCCGATAGTACTCTGATAGCTGTTATTGTAAGAAAACTCAACTAACGGAAGGTGTTGGTCCCAATCACCCTTGAAGTCTAATGCACATCTCCAAAGCATATCCTCCACAATCTGAATCACCCTTTCTGATTGTCCGTCTGTCTGGGGGTGGTAAGCTGTGCTCAGATGGAGTCATGTGCCCAGTACCTTGCGGAAGGCTCCCCAGAATGCTGTGGTGAACCGTGGGTCTTTATCAGATACAATGAAGTCTGGAACTCTATGTAACTATACAATCTCCCTAATGTACAGATGGGCAAGCTTCTCCAATGGATCTGTTACTCGGATCGGTAGAAAGTGGGCACACTTTGTCAGATGGTCGACTATTACCCATATAGCATCGTGTTGTGATCGAGTTAGAGGCAGACCTGTCAGAAAGTCCATGGTGACGTTACCCAACTTCCTGAGAGGGATGGGTAAAGTCTGTAAAGTCCCAGCTGGCTTCTAATGCTCCACCTTCACTCATTGACAAGTGGCACATTTAGCTACGTAAGTGGCGATATGCCTCCGCATACCAGACCAACAGAAGTGAGAATGCAGATCATGATACATCTTCTCACTACCTAGATGGATACTCAGCCTGCTCAAATGTGGCTCCTTCAGAATCTCATCTTGGACTGCTAGGTCATCTGGCACATACAGACGCCCCTTAAAGTACAGCAATCCCTGCTTGTACTTAAAGGACGGATGCAATGCACCACAATCCTTGCCTGACAGCTTCTTCAAACCTAGATCTTTATTCTGCAACACCTGAACTTTGGCCAACCCGTCACACTGGATGGTCAAAATATAGATCTGGGTTGTCTCCCAAAGGTTCCACATGTGTCATAGACATACCAAATCTGATTCTTCAGTACGGTTCTCTGAATCTTCATATTTTACCAATCTGGTGTACATCCTGGTTAAAGTATTTGTCACTGTGTTTCCCTTTCCTATGGTGTACTCGATATTGCAGTCATAATATTTTATGTACTCAAGCCACCTGCGTTGCCTCATGTTTAGCTCCTTCTGATTGAACAGATACTTCAAGCTCTTATGATCGGTGAAGATCTGAAACTTGCTGCCGAGCAAGTAATGCCTCTACTACTTTAAAGCATAGATGACCGCGGCCAATTCCAGATCGTGTGTCAGATATTGTTTCTCATGCGGTCGCAACTATCTCGACCCATAAGCAATAACATACGGCTGTATCAACACACATCCCAGACTCGATCTAGATGCATTGGTATAAATCACATACGGCTGACTCGGATCTGGCAGAATTAGAATCAGTGCATTGATCAACCGCTGCTTCAATTCCTAAAAACTATGCTCATAAGCCCCTGACCAGACAAAAGTCTGACCCTTCTTGGTCAGCTGAGTAAGTGGTAAGGCCAGAATAGAAAATCCTGGTACAAATCTGTGGTAGTATCCTGCCAATCCCAGAAAACTCTTGATATCCCTCACTGTCCTAGGCTACCTCTAATCCTGAACGGCCTTGACCTTCTCGGGGTCAACAGAAAGACCGTTCTCGCTAATAATATGCCCCAGAAAGGATACCTCACGGATCCAGAAATCACACTTCAAAAACATGGCATACAATCGATATTCCCAAAGTGTCTCCAAAATGATCATCAAGTGCTCTTGGTGTGAATCCTCATCTGGAGAATACACTAGGATGTTGTCGATGAAGACTACAATGAAGGAGTCCAAATACGGGTGAAACACTCACTTCATGAAATCCATGAACGCAGCTAGCATGTTCGTAAAACCGAAGGGCATAACCGTATACTAATAATGCTCATACCGAATGTGGAATGTGGTTTTCAGGATGTTCTCCTCCTTTACATATAATTGAAAGTACCCAGATTGCAGGTCGATCTTCGAAAAGATCTTCACTCCCTTGAGTTGGTCAAACAGATCATCGATCTTAGGTAACGGGTACTTATTCTTCACTGTGACCGCATTCAATTTCCTGTAATCGATGTACAACCAAAGGGTCTCATCCTTCTTATTAACAAACAGAACTGGGGCACCCCACGATGATGTACTCGGTCGAATATACCCATTCTCCAGAAGCTCATAGAGCTGCTTCTTCAACTCAACCATCTCCACTATCGGCATGCGATAAGGAGGGACAGAAATTGGAGTAGATCCTGGCTGTAGCAGAATCTCAAATACAACCTCCCGCTCTGGTGGAATCCCCGATAGCTCATTGGGAAATACCTGCAGAAAGTGTCATACAATCAGAATTTTGTCTAACTCTATACGAGTGCCAGCAGTGTTGAGCTCATAATAGTCTTCCTGACTGATCACTAGAATCTGGTCCAGAACTCTCAACTCCATACTATGCTTAACGATCTCAATATCTGACGGAGCAGAAAGAGGTAAAACCTCTCCAAAAAGTATAATGTCACGCTTGACACAATCGATCTGAATAGAATTCTTCACTAACCAAACCATGCCAATGATTAGATCATACTTTGGTGTATCTAACACCAACAGATCAGACTGAATCTAATGACTACCGATGGTCAATTCACATCCCAATGCGATCTCATTTGTAAACAGATATTGGCTCCCGGTAGTACGGACCAGAAACACATCAGGCGGATAACCAATACACAGATTCAGAGATGACACACATCTTTGTGAAACAATAGATATGGAGGCACCTATATCAAAAAGCGCATGTACAGAAATATTATTCAAAAGTAATGTACTTGCAAGTGCTTCACGTTGGGCATTCTCACCCTGCTCGATCTGGAATACCCGTCCTGGTCGGATCTACTGTTAAGGGGGTGGAAATGGTGGTGGCTGCTGCAATCTCGGCTGATGGGGCCTCGGGCTGCCCTACGCCACACCGCTCCCCTGTGTCTGAGGGTAGTCGCTAATCCAGTGCTCTGTGGATCCGCACCTAAGGCATTGTTCCGACTGGCAGTAGCACGTGCCGGCGTGATGCTTGCCACAATTCTGGCAATACCATGATGATTCTGTCATGCCTTTTCCCTTACCAGTTAGGCCTTATTTACCAGACCTACCGGAATTTTTGCATGACCCCTGGTCTAAAACCTCTCCCACTCCTCTAGGATCGGTAAGGTGTGGCTCGAACCTCTGTCTCCTCCATCTCGATCAAAAAGGCCTTCTGCATGGCCTCATGATATGATGTAATACCCAAGGGTACCACATATCTCTGAATCTTTGGTCGTAGGCCTCTCATGAATCTCTTGGCCTTCTCGTCTTCCATACCATCATATTGCGAGACATATCGCACCAATCGATCAAACTCATACTCGTAATTTGTGACGGACATACTCCCCTAACTGAGGTTGTTGAACTCAATCTAACGGCGATCTCGGGCCGCATATCCAACCCACCGCTGATGGAAGAGGTGGGAGAACTCGTCTCATCCCATATTGGGATCCCACCGACCCCGCTAGATAAATCCTGCTCTCCTGGAGCCAACCTCTCCCTTGCACCAGTGGTATGCCCGGTCTCGAAGGTTGAAGGTGGCTAAATACACCATCTCCTTAAAAGGGAAGCCCAGCTTTCCTAAGATACGGTCCACATCAGTGAACCAGGACTCAGCCACCTCCTGCCTTCCATTGCCAGAGAACTTAGGGGGACCGAGGCGCTGAAAGCACTCCATCATGGTAAGTTCATCTGGACCTGCCGCACGCTCTGCTCGGGGCCTCTGGGCCCTGCAAAAATCCTCAAAATCATCATCATCCCTGACTCGGTGATGACGGTCGGGTCGTCGGTCATCGTCATGCCGGTATCGATCATGCACAGAATGGTCACATCTAACTTCTGACCGTACCCTCCGAGCATGAGGGTGTCTCCTCTCCTCATCCTCTTCCTCTTCGTCCGAAGTCTGGAAAGCCTTATAGTTCCGAGAACTAGTAAATGTGGCAGTGCAGGTATCAGAATGCACCAGGTCGGTCATCTTCTTCTGTGATAGATCAATCGGGTTCCCCTGAGCCGGCTATTTTACTTGTACTAGAGGGTTGCCCTAATCTTCCCCAGGCAATATATTATTCAGGACCATCCTGAGCTGCCCCAGTACCTGCATGAGGTTCTCTGGAACCTGCACCTGTTGCTATGGGGGATCGGATTGGGCTGGTTGTTGCATTCCCCTCAGGTTACCGGGTGGAGTGAGATCTCTATCCCCAGTCTCTGTCTGCAGGATTAACTGCCTGCGAGTATCCACCATCTGAAATTCCACAACAAGAAAAAGAGTACAAGAGAAATGGTTAACTTCCTAACATAAGAAAGCAGCAGTATTCCTAATGGCTTTGTAGTGCAAATGCAATATGTGATGCAGATTATCTAAACAAAAAACAGAATCAGACCACTTCATAAAACAATCATAAATTAGTCAAATCAGAAACTCTATCGAAGATTCCTTCTTGCCTAATTCAGATTCAAATGTCCATATCCTTAATGGTTGGGTGTTGCGCAGTTCCTGATTTACCGAAGTCAAACTGGACCTTTGATTAGGTTGAGGATGTTTAGACCGACTGCCCACAATACCACCTTCCTTTCCAAGGTAGTTCTTGTAAGGAGGTGGTCAGACTCCTCACTGAACTACCCTGGAATAGATCGGGGGACCGGGGGCTTCCCGTCCAGACACACCTCCCCTCCAAAGTCCACATCTAAACCAACATACGTTCTGGAGACAGATTCTACAAACCATTCTCTGATACCAACTTGTCACCCTCTCAGTCAGCAAAACCTATCAGAGCGGGGTAGAGAGGGAGGTGACGAGGAATGGGGGCTAATTTGGTATAGTGGACCATAACCCGACCCGATATAACTTTCCATGTTTCTAGTCATGATACTAGTTTAGGGTACTTCGGCAATGTAAAAATGCTGCACTTTGAAACAACCATTTACATACAAGAATTTCACATTCACGAAGCACAAAGTTGAGCTCCGCTCAACACCAAATACACCAGAAAGGAGCAAACACTCCCTGAGCAAAGTAAACATACTCAAAAGTCATAAAGCAACATAACGCCAGAACAAGCCTCAAAATGCTTTCTAACTACATGTACATATGCATTCTATGCCTACAGAGCCCAGAGCTTTCTAGAACAGAATACATTCTAAGCTTGGGTGGTTAGGATCAGCACGAACACCGACGAACACTGCAAGATACTACTGCTGCTGCTAAACACAAATAAAAGAGTTAACCGTTAGTCATTTCATATGTGTGCTCATCCAATATACTAAGATGACGAATGATATCTCAATCGAGGTCACCCCCAAAACCGAAACAGAAAGTACGATAAGGAGCTATCTATACCTGCAGTACAAAATCACAAAATGTCCTAACGGAGCTACTCCGCAGGTACTATGTCAAAAGTTCCTGAAAAAGATAGACATAAGGGGGTGATTCCTCGAGAGGAGCTCAGTAAGGGCTTAGGTAAGGTAATGGTTTAAAAACAATAACCTACAAAAAGAAGTTAGTAAACCTGTATAAAAGGGTTAGTATGCCATGTTCTAAACAATTTATGCAACCTAAATATTATATGATCCATGATATGCGAAATATGCAAATGAACACAATATATAATCAGACGCCCCGAAGGATGGAAACAGATACAAATACGGATATGATAGCCCCCGGTGGCCGAAGCCATACAAACGAGGGTTCAGAATCAGAAAAAATTCGTGGTACCAGCATGGGGCCTAGGTTCCCCAAAACTGTCATAATTACATAATTGATCATAAATTGATCAATGCAAATTAAATTTACAGAATTGATGACAAAGTGATCACAAAATGCCAGAATAATAGAATCAGATCTTCCAAGCTTGATACCTGCATACCATTAACGTTACCATGTAACTGGCCCCGAGGGTCACCGGGCCCCACCCTCAACCCAGAACTAGCTTCAACTAACTCGAATTGCACGAAAGAAAACCTAGAAATCCTGCAGAATTACAACTGAATTTCCACCTAGCCCAAACACAGAAAATGTAAATGAACAATCATACAACATCCAGAAACACAATACAGATTCCACTGATCAACATTCATCACAAAAAGTTCCTCCGACATAACTTCATAATTTCGGCCAACACAAACCATAAAGGCTAACCCCCGTAAAACCTACCGAACATTCATAAAACAACAGAGAAGTACAATTTCACTATAATTTTGATCAAACATTAAGTCCTTCCATCAACATGAAATTAGGCCATTAAAGGACGAGGAGCAGACGGATGCTTCTTCAGTAATTTATCAACAAAGTAGGATCCTTAACCAACCCTACACCATCCTACTACCATAAACATCAAAGAACACATACTTCCTCTTTATCCTTCAATTCGGCCAACAACCAAACTGACCAATCATGAAGAATGAAAGATAGTTCTAAGAATAAAAGATGTTCATAATCATGCACACAACACTTTGGTAACTCACTTCCTACTCACCTAAAATTTGGTGAAAAACGCAAACAACCCTAGCTTCCAGAACATGATTTTGCGCAAAATAGGGATCACCAAAGTTGAAGAGCTTACTACCACTTCAAAGTACACTCAGATTCAAGCTTATATTAAGCAAAACTTGAAGTACTTGGAGGAGTAGAACACCCTTAAGTTTTGGCCCTATGGGGAGGAAGAGAATGATGAGCTTTTCATCAACCAAACTTGATTCCAATGCCCAAACTTGTCAGGAATGTCCAATTTCCAAAATTGTTGGACAAATATTCAATTTCCAATTTTATTGGAACAATGTCTAAATTCTCTACAATTTTGTTAGAACAACTCCGCAAAATAGATATATTTTGAACTCCAACAAAAATGGGAGAGAGAAATGTGTGAATAATTTTCTTAGTATATCATTGTTGTATATATGAATATAAAATATGTAGTATTATTTTTAATGAAAAACAATTATGCATACAAAGAATATAAATATATAGAATAAAAGCTTAATTTGAAAATTTCAGCTACTCCAACTTAGATCGACGAAACTCAAACTTGGACCCGAAGAAACCCAAACTTCGACCTGAAGAAACCCGACATGAACCTGACACTGAAACAACCCAAAACCCGAATGAAATGAATCCGAACCCAACCTGACCCGAAATAAACTCAACCCGATGGTGACCCAAACCCGAATAACCCTAACCTAAACCCAACCTGACCTGAAATCAGCTTAACCCAAAATGACACGAAACTCGAATGACCTGAACCCGACTTGACCTGACCTGAAAATAGCTCAACCCAAAATAACTTGAAACCCGAATGACCCGACCTGACCTGCGCAATTGACACCCCTACTTTTAGCTAACTTGAACTAGAGTTAGTTACTTGTGAACTAACTTGAGATAGTACTAGCTACTTTTAGCTAGTGTGAGCTAATGTTAGTTACTTCTAGCTAATATGAGCTGCGGTTAGCTACTTCTAGCTAACTTAAGATGAAGTTAGCTACTTCAAGCTAACTTGAGCTAGAGTGAAGCTGAGTATAGCTACTTCTAGTTATAGTGAGCTGACAATGAGATGGATTTAGCTACTTCTAGCTAAGATGAGCTGGTGCCAAGCTACTCCAAACTCTTGTGAGCTAGAGTGAGCTGATATGAGCTGACTTGAGCTAAGTCTAGTTGCTTCTAGCTAGATTTGAGCTAAGAGGAGCTACTTCTAGCTGCCCTTGAGCTGTCATGAGCTAAGTTTACCTACTTCTAGCTAAAGTAAGCTGAGATGAGCGGAGGGAAGATACTTCTAGATGCCCTCAAGCTATGGTGAGCTAAGTCCAGCTGCTTCTAGCTGAGTTGATCTTAGGTGAGCTACATATAGCTTCCTATAAGCTCAAACTTAGCTCCATGAGCTCAAGTACTATCTCAAAAGCTCTTGGTGTGCCAAGAATTCCAACAAACTCCCACTCGCACTAAGAGACTTTTAAGTTCCAAACTCCCACTCGAATCAAATTCTCTGAAGCACAATATAAGGCCTAACACAAGCACATTCATATACAAAGAGTTAAGAGTGCGACCCCAAGGCATACACACCAAATCTCTTCCATTGTGGTTGTTAGACTCACAATGAAAGATTGTCCTCTCCAAACAGTCTTACTTGAACTCATCAAGTGTACGTGTGTTGTTTGAACTTATTCAAACTTGCTTGAACTTTATCAAGCTCACCTGAACTTTATCAAGTGATGCTTTTTCAGACCCCATACATAATGATACACTTTATTAATCACGATCAGTCTCTTTCTTAGAATTTCAACTTGTTGAAATGGATGATTGTATTAAGCAGCGAGATCTCATTCAAATAACTCATAATCCAATCTAGATCATACTATACATAGTATGTGGGTCCAAGATTGAATTTAGAGCATGTGTATCATACAACAATGTATTTCCTATTAGCTTGCACTACTTAGGTTATTGTATCAACTCAACTACCCAAAAGGAGGATATTCCAGTCTTATACACTTAAGACCTTCAACAACCAATAAAAGTAATCTTGTTAACACAATTTCCTAATAGTGAGCTAAAGTCAGTAAGAGTCTGAGCCATAGAATCTCACACTAAGTAAAAACAAAGACAACTTGCTTACATTCTGTCTTTGGCCGCATTTCATGAACATGAAACACTTAGAATACATCTGTCAAGTTCCATAATAAAACTAATAGGGTGTTTTACTTACACCACTCCCATTCGGAATGATGTCCACTTAATGTAGAGGGGTGTGTCATTTCTCACTCTTAAAACAGCAATAGTGTACTCCCATTAACAAATAAAAGAAGGACATGTCACAGATCTATAAAATATAATCTAGTAAGTCAATGCTTACACCTAAAACATAGGCTAGTATGTATGGTGGTCATACAAACTTGATGAACTTGTTCATCTCATCTTGATTTTTACAAATCAATGCGACATAATGAGCTAAAGTGTCATGTGTGGTGCATGACTCCCACTCAAAAGTATAACATTGCAAGTTACATGTTTCTAGGAAACAACATACTTTGAGACTTTACCTTGTCTCATCCTTAACTCTACACAAGATTAAGGGCGAAAGACGCGTGTGAGAAAGTCTTTCTAATGCCTATGGTTGACATGTTCTAATTTTCATTTTGTAAATCATAGAATTAAACAAAGTATGTGATAATAAACATACTTTTTTCAATATAGTATGAGTAAAGTCTATTTTTAGTCCCTTAACTTTAAAACGTGTCCTATTTTGGTCCCCTTTTAAGAATTCATCCTATTTTGATCCTAAAGTTTGGTTTTTTTTGTCCTATTTTGGTCTTTCCATTATTGTTTATGTTAAATACACTGATAAATTAATGAAATGACTAAAATACCCATAACTTAATTTAAAACTAAGTCCCTAAACTTATAACAATCTATCAGTTTAATCCCAAACTATTTTTAGCCGTAATTTTAACATCTTCTCAACTTTGCCTCTTTTCTTCACTTTAATTAGTGTAATAGTCAAAGTCTCTACACTTTAATTTCACTTAGAATATCCAAAATCATCTTACATTATTAGCAATTAATCAATTTCACTCAAAATCCCCTGAACTTCTTTCAAAATCAATCAATTTCATTCAAAATCATCTAAAGAAACCTTTGACGAAAAGAAAATAAAAAATAAAAAAATTGATAGAGTTGGAATCTCTACAAGATGAGATTCAAGCTAGCCTCAATAACCTAGGTTCATCACCTGAGTTGGGTTCATCCCAGCAAGAATATAAGTTGAGTGCCAAATATTCTACACAGATTAGAAATTGAGGAAGTTTCTTAGGAGAAACATTAATGGTGACATTGGTTCTGATGCGGGATCCGGGATTCAGATCTGAGTTATCACTAAAGATTGTCGTGTCCTCAGCTCATAGAGTCATCTCTCTCTTTGCCGTCTAATCATAAGGTGTAGCCGTCTGACCGTCATCGCTAATTTTTGTAGTCTTGAAGAGGTTCGATTAATCAGACGGCTTCTACTACGGACAAGGGTGGCTTCAGCGGTGGCTCCCCGAATTAGAGAGCAGGCGGATCACCGGATCTCGGCCGTGCAGATCCGCGTGAGCCAAGGCTCACATTACCGCTCAACCATCCAGATCCACGTGCTGTTGGATGACCACAACTCTCTGCAGTGTTGGCCGATGCAACAGGTGAAGATGTCGAGTGGTTTTTCGGCACGACGACGAGTGATCGGAGGAGAAAGCTACAGGGTTTCATTGAATCTATATTTGCAGAGCTTAGGGATGAACATAAGAAAGATATGGGCCATGTGATGGGAGAAACATCAGACTTCTTAATGGTGGTCAAAGATGTCCGACGACAATAATTCTCAGCCGACAAAGGATATCAATGATGAGATGGAATCTACGTAACATTTTCTGGTGTGCCAAATTTATTGGTGAAAAAATTATTGCTGGAAAAGTTTAAGAAAAGAGGTTGTTGACTAATGTGGAAGATTATTTCATCTATCAGTTATTGGATAGATGAAATAGTATCCATTATTTATTGGATAGATGAAATATATATTATTGAATCTTTCAACAAAAGAAAAATCTGTTGTTGCAAAAGTTTCAGGTGAAACTTTGAGAGTTTTCAGCCAACAAATGATATCAATGATGATAAATCGATCCTTGTTTGTCATGAGCTCCTGGTTCCTAACTTGATGAGGGAGAGAAGGCTTAACGACAGAATCAATTTTGATGGAGGGTGTCACGTGTGCACTAGGGGGTGTAATATCTTGATCACAAATAGTAGAAAATGCACAATAGTTTTAAATTTATAACACCTCTAGTTCTCGCACTTGTCTTATCATAGTGAATGGTTTAATTAGAGGGATCAACCGAAGGGAGATGGATTAGATACAATTTGGTGATAAATTCTATTCTACCTAAGTATGATGATGGTAAATGAGGAGGAATGATGGAGTAATAAAATTGAAAAAGACAAGAATGAAATTGTTGTGAACAATAAAATGAGAATTATTGTAATTAAGGTAAAATTGTACTAGTACACTGAAAGGAAAGGAGAAACAAGCAATAATGTACGTAATGATGTGTGTTCATCATGTAATTACATCATGCCTTGCTTTTTCTCATAACCCCACCCCATGGCTCACGTTCAGTGGTCCCGTCTCGTCCGCTTCTTACACAATAACTTTCCCCTTCCTCCTCCAACCGGAACTCATGGAGAGTTTAGTTTAACTGCATTAATTGCAGCTTGAGATGCAATTCACGAAAAGGGAAAAATAGTAAAAGTACTAAAATGAGTTTCAATCAATTAAAAAGCTCTTCTAGGGGTTGATATCTACTACGGAGGTTCACTATCATCATCATATCATGCAAAAAGATGGATTATAAAGGTTAGATTACTTTCCTCTCGGACAAGTAGCACACCTTGACCCGCTGACAAGTAGCACACCTTGCCACGTAGGCGCCAATCTGCGTCCGGATTGCCGGCTACCAGAAGTGAGATCGAAGATCATGGTACATCTTCTCACCTCCGGGGTGGATGCTCAAACTACTCGAATGCGCCTCT
>JBBYHH010317934.1:0-12388 GCA_038382905.1 Daphne laureola | reverse complement strand
ATCTCAACCAACCCATACCGTATAAATACATATACGAGAAGGTTGAACCCTTACCTGGAAGCAATAGCAAAGCAGTCTTTAGTCAAACCCATTCCAAAGTTCCTTTCCTTTTCTTTGCCGATTCCCATTACCTAACCATTTACAATGCCATTTCAGATACAAGTAGTATACACAAGTGTATTACCTATCATACATTGTTATTACACAATCCCTAACATAGTTTCCATAATACCCATAATCATACTTTAGGTTTGTTATGCAAAAGCTAACCAAACCTTATCCAATACATCTGTAACTTCACATGCATATTCAATGTACTATTATGGAGCTATACATGGATTAACATTCCATTTTTCCTTCACAGATTGACATTTAAAAAAAATGACCAATATTAGAATTCAATCCATAATCCCATTCTACAATGTGATTCACAACTACTTTCAAGTACTAATGTTGCTTAGAATAACCATACAGATACAATTGAAGTGATAATTCAATAATTTACCGCATTTCCAACTTCCACCAAAATCTATGGTGTTTGCCTTAGCTCCATGATCAAGGCATAATTGGGCGACAATCCAAGAATTAATGTTTCCCCAAATATACCCAATAGCAGAAATCTGACTTCAATTACACAATCCCTTAATAATTTAAATGATGAGGTTCAAGAACCCTAAATCCAAAAATCATCCAATTCATGCATAATCAATGATGTAAATCATGCTTCTAGCTCTAATTCAACACTAGAACATGTTTACAAGTCCATGCATAAGAAGAAACCTCAGAAAAACGCACCTCAATTTCCGACCTATTTCCGAAAAATGCCCAAACGGTGAGTGAATCGCATTTCCTTTCATAGATTCTTTACTTAGGAGAGAAAAGTTGCATGTAGCATGAATTCCCTTCGATTTTGAGCTAGGATTGAGTGTTTAGTGTGTAGGGAAGGGTTGGGGTCATTCTTCTCGGTCGAAGGTTGAAGATGAAGTTGTGAGAGAATGGTTCCGTTTCTATTTTCCCAGTGTTTTAACTTCGCCTGAAATTCATGTTCAGGGTACCAGGCGATCGCCTGGCTTTTTACCCGGTCGCCTGGTCCCTCGCCTAAGACCCTATCTCGTTTCACCTGGGGTCAGGCAATCGCCTGCACCAGGCTCCATTCGCCTGGCCCACTGGCCATTTCGTTTCATGGGTCAGGCGATCGCCTGCACCAGGCCTCCTTCGCCTGGCCGGTCGCCTGACCATCTGCCCATTTTCAATTTTAGGTTCAGGCGATCGCCTTCCAGGACCCTCGCTCACCTGGCTAGTCGCCTAAACCTATTTCCCTTTTCTTCTTTGGATGCCAGGCAATCAACTTCCAGGAATTCTGTTCGCCTGGCCGGTCGCCTGGTCCCCTGTCCATTTTCCATTTCCCATTTTCAACCCTCATGCGATCGCCTGCCCTTGGTACGCGTCGTCTGGGTTTTCGCCTGAGCACCTATAAACCTGTAAACCTTGTTTCCTCCCCCCCCACTAAACCAAAACACTCAAAAACCCATTAACCAATAACCCATATGCAGACAAGCCTTAACAGACAATAATCAGAACTTGAAATATGATTCAAACTCAGAGATAAAGGTAAACACGTACCTGAATTCAGACTTTCATCCCATAATAACTTGCCCGTCAGCCCCTTAACGTCTGAGAAATCCTACCAGAATTTGGTGGCTGTAACAGCAGGGGGCTTAAGAAAATAGAGCAATCCGGCCATTATGATGAGCTTAGCGCATGTACGATGAGCTTTTTTAAATTTGTTTTAAAAAAATCTCTATTTCAATTGGAAATTATCATACCATGTATTGGTACCTACTAAGATGGGGAAGTTGTTAGTTGATTAAGGCCATTATTGAGGATCATTATGAGACAAAGGAGACGTACGACACCAGATGGACATGAACCTGTAGACAAATAACCAATTTGTTGAAAGGCGTAGTTGAATGGAGATGAGACACACAGTGGATAAGGAGACACGAAACCTGATCAGATAAACCCTAGACAATATTGCTATTATTCTCGAATCAATATGGGGTCAGGAATCCGAAACAAGACTAAAAAATTCAAAGAACAAAAATCCAGGTTAATTAGATAAAGGAAAACAAATAGATCATAACAACTTTATGTTATTATCATATATATAAAGAAGTTGATGAACAAATAGAAAAGAATGAGCATCGATAAACAAAGAATTGATGATTGGACGGGAAAGTACCTGCCAAAAGTATCAAGTTTGAAGAAGAATATCATTACAAGCGGCGCTGATACCAATTCTGCGGAAGTTCATGCTCGGCGGTTGAAGCAATACCCTTGCTCGAATTTTTTCCTAATAGGCCAATATCGACGGTGGAACTAAGGAGGTTCTTTTTCTGTTTAGTTCACCTGAGCTCTTTATGAGGGTCGAAGGTGTGGCAGAGTGAATTGACGAAGATAAAGATCTGTACCGGCAGACACGATGATGGTGAGGGTAAAGAAGGATGATCTCGTTGGCTTTACAAAATGGGTGAGTGGGTGGTGTAGATGTTGTGGAAGATGAAGAAAGTGAGGGTTTTGGGATTTAGTGTTACATTCTACCCAGGATAATGGTAATTTCTCTGAATATTTTATTCGGGGACCGGATGCTTTAGTACCGGGACTCCGTTTTAAGCGTGCAGGGCATATTTTTTGTTAAGTATAATGTCCTGAGACCTTAATGGTTGTTCATTTACACGGAAATTTACATTTTGGAATTGGTATGTGAATTCCGAGCCATTTCACCAAAATTTATTTCGGAGGACAACATGATCATTTTGAAAAAATAGAAGAAATTAGGTTTTAATGGGAAGAGATAAGATTAAGGTATATTATATATATAAGTAATATTAGTGGAGGACATGTGTCCTCATGTGATTAAAGAAGAAAAATAAGTGGGGTGATGTCATCTTCCACTAATACATGTCGTAAGTAAATAAGAGATGAAAAGAAACAAAATTAAAGAAAAAGAAAGATAAAAATCGGATGGAAGGGAGAGGAAAGGAAAATAATGGGAATTGGTTAATAATTGGTATTTTGGTAAGTTATAATTGTTACAGCCCACCCCAACACAATGACAATTTCTCCGGATATTTTATTCGGGGACCGGATGCTTTAGTACCGGGACTCCGTTTTGAACGTGCAGAATGCATTTCCTGTTAAATATGATGTCCCGGGACCACAATGAAGGTTTATCTCCATGGAATTTCACCATTTGGGATTGTTATGTGAATTCCGAGCCATTTCGCAAAAATTCATTTCGGAAGATAAAATGGTCATTTTAGGGAAGAAACGAAACAAAGTGGATATTAAATGGATCGTTAAGTTGGAATATTAAGTGGAAATTGATGGAAGGTAAATGAGAAAGGTATTTTGAGTTAGTACGTGAATTTTGGGCCGTTTTGCCAAAAATGATCCCGGAGGACAAAACGGTCATTTTTGAAAAATCGGACAAAGCTGGAATTATGTTGGATACATAATTTTGTATCATAATTAAGATGAGTTATGTTGATTGGATTGACTGATTTAAATGGAGAGGAAATGAGAAGAAAAGAAAAAGAAATGGAGTTAAATGGTATATGGTACTCCCTCCGTCCATTTTTAATAGTTACGTTTCTTTTTCAACATTTAATCTATGTATTTTTTTCTTCTACATTTTGATATATAAAGTTAAGTAACATATATACATAAGACAAATTAATGTATTTAATTTCTGAAAATATTTTTTTTTTTTTTTTGAGAACTAGTAAAAATTTGAATCAAACGTAACTATTAAATAAGGACGAAGGAAGTATCAATTATCAAATTATAAAAAATGGAAATTAAAAACTCAATTTCAGAAATTTACATTCATGACTTCTATTTTTCAGTTGTTCCCATGACGGAGCGCGGGTGGAAAGAACACTAGTTATTTAACAAAAGGTGAGTTTGTTTTCATGTTTGCTTAAATGTGGCCTGCTGCTGTGCTTTTTCTGGAATAACCATTTCAATGTAAACAGAGTAGTCCATTACTGATGTGTACTTCTGAAAGTAACCATTTCAAGCAAATTATTATTACACATGGCACACTTGCTTCCAATGAGAATACCTGCAAAAAGAATAAAACCATAGCCAAAAACCTTTTATGTGTACTTCTGAACGTAACCATGGATTTGCTTTGTGATGTCCTCTGGCTTCTCTTGCTGGCAGAAGTGGCCAACTCCTTCCAGCACAACCACCTCATCCAGCAACGGCACATCTCGTTTGAACCCGCCATTGTGGATGTACTCCTTCACCCCTGGCATATGATACACCAGATCGATATCGCCAACCACGAACTTGACAGGTACATTAATCTTAGATCCTTGCCATGGAGCCAACAGTTCCCAATTCCTGCATGACAATACATCAGAGAAACATCCTTTCTCTTCCCCTTGAGCATACTCACTCTACAATGGAGTACTTGAATTTGACACAGTGATAAACAATCACACCGCAAGTCTAATTTAAGCCGTTGGCTTTCTAAGCTCCAAGGACAATGTCCTCTTCTTTCAGCACCAAATTGTAAAGGAAACCATTTATGTAGCTATACCCTAAGCTATTCCTACTAAACCCTCATGCAAATATGTAAATACAGACCACTGAAGGTGGTACATGCATTTCTGCTAAGGAGCTAAGAACATACTATATATACCTGTTGAAGTTGCGATAGAAGTTGATTCCACCGGTGAAACCTGTCTTCTCAAATTGGCTTGTATAGTACTTGACATCTTCCTCAGACAACCAGGCGGGCAAATCAATGCCACTGCCTGGTGGATGCTCGAAAAGCTTACCCTTGGGCAACATTATAGGTCCTGGAACTCGGTAGGTTAAAAACTCCTTCAGAATTCTCTCAGTACCCAATTCAGCAAACTCGGCTTCTATTACTCCCGGCTCCTGGTAATTTCATCGAACACTTGGAAGGCTTAGATAAACTTTGTTGTTAGATTCACCAAAACAACTTTGCAAACAAATAATTGGTATTCTTACTTGAAATCTGACCATGTAGTAATCGTCACCGTAATAAGCTCGCCGGCCGTCCATAGGTCTCATCTTCGGATTCCGGGGGACAAACGGAACGCTCAAATTACAGAGAGCCTTGACTCGATCCGGCCGGAAGAGACACAGATACCAGGCCATGGAGGCGCCCCAGTCATGCCCGACAACGAAAACCTTTTCGTGATCGGCGGCAACGGCGTCGATGAGTCCGATCAGGTCGCCGACGATGTGGAAACAAGTGTAGCTCTCGATGGCGGGGGGAGCGTCGGAGTCACCGTAGCCACGGAGGTCGGGGGCGATGGCGCGGTAGCCGAGGGCGGCGAGGGCGGTGATCTGGTGACGCCAGGAGTACCAGAGCTCAGGGAAGCCATGGATGAAAAGGATGATTGGACCTTGGCCTTTCTCGGCGTAGTGTATGTTGATGCCGCCGTTCACTTGAACAATCTTGTGATCAATTCCCAGATTCTCCATTTTTGCTGATTCGGCTTCTCTTCTGTGATTTTGGGCTCTCCACTTCTCAGAGCTTTATCTGCTTGGATTCAGTAATTGGCTGCATACATTTTCCATCCATGCTTACGTCACCATGTTCTATATTCAAATTTACTAGCTATTTTTTATCGTAGTTTATCTTCTTTCCTAAAGAAAGAAGAAAAAAAAGAAAGGATAATTCTCCCACTATCATTTCAAAGAGGAGTAAAATCCGTTCCGGTTCTACTTTTTATGTTTTTTATCTATTTTAATCTTAATTTAAGTATTTGATTTAGTTGGATCCTACATTAAGATATTATGTCATATTTGAGTCTTTTCTATCTATTTGTACCGTTTAAATAGACAGTAATCTGGGAAATGTCAATTTTACCCTCAATAAATGGCTATAATAGATCCTCAAGATTTTAAATAAAACAAATCTACTCAAACATTTTTTCTTAACTCACAGAATTGCCATCTTCTTCGATGAGTCTCTGCCTCCACCTGACGCCGCGGTGGCGGTAGTGCCGGAGTTGTTGCAGACAATAGTTACTGACTAGGTGAGATCTTTTGGAGGCATGATGATGAGTTGTTGTTGTTTCACTAGTGGTGGTGATGCAGTTGGAGGAGTTGTTGAGGGAAATATTTGGTTCTTGTTGCATGTGGCCGGTCGTCATTCAGGCGAGTGTTCTTAAGGCTTCATCCATGGTTAATTATATGTTTGGAATTAAAGGGGCAGGCCGGAGAGAAATAAAGAGAATAATGTGAAATAAGGTGGGATTGTTGTGGTTCTAGGTTTTTGATCGGTGTTGTGGTTCTAGGTTTTTGATCGGTTTTGTTCCAACAGAACTGAAGTGAGGAAATGTTAAGCACAGGGCCATCTATCTTATAATGACAGATCGAGTTGAAGTGAGGAGACGGTTGGTACTGTGCTGGAACTCATCGAAGAAGATGGCAATTGTGCGAGTTCAAAAAATGTTTAGTAGATTTGTTTAGTTTAAAATCTTAAGGGTGCATTGTAGCATTTTATTGAGGGTAAAATTGACATTTCAGAGGATACCATCTATTTCAGAGGATACCATCTATTTAAACTAGCTCAGATATTTAAACTGAGATCAAAATAGATAAAAAAAACATAAAAAGTAGGATCACAGTGGATTTTACTCTTTCAAAGAGTGTTCTTTGCACAACTATTTGCAAAAAAGTAGCAATAAATCAAATTTAGGAGAGAAAAATGTGACTGTAAAAGTTTTTGGAATTAATGTTACTTTGTTGTTGGTTTTTTGTGTAAAAAAACACAACCAAAATCTTTTATTCTGCCATCAATCTTATATTTTGAGATTAAAATGTCATCAATATTTAATATAAGTTTGACACTGGATATCCGGTAATGAACAATCAGCGGTTGACGGCGTTAGCAATCACCAACGATACCCAAAGATCGAGAACATATCAATGGCTCAAGTTACAACTTAAAAGCCTCGATCAGCTTAATCAAAATGGATAAGATCATATTTTGCATCTTGGATCTGTTGCGATTGATTGAGCTGGAAAGACCGATACTTGTCCCGTGGAGGTCAGACAGAACAGAGGTTGAGAGATTAACTTTCATTCCAACAATTCCATCCTGCCATGTTATATTATCAGCCTAAAAATGAAACGTTGATAGCATTTTCATGTCAGGAAAAGGGTTAATGACAAAATGATCAATTAAGGTTGGGGCAAACTTACCCTTTCCCAAAAACAAGGTAACAACGTTGGCCACTCGCCCAGTCTGCTCTATGCTGTTGGCGTGGCCTATAGGTGCTAGTTCTGCGATCAATTAAGGTTGGAGCAAACTTACCCAAACTCTCGCATTCACCACACCAAACACCATTGAAACTTCTATTTTCCTTGAAAATGTTCACCAAAAAACAAACCCTAACTAGTGATATAAACAAACCAAACAGCTGAAGAACAATTCCTACAGTATTTGCTGCTAGGCCAAGCTTCATAAACTACAAGTCTACCAAAATAGCAAACTAATTGCCTTGCGAGCTCGATCAATGAACTCAAACGTGAACTCGATCATAAACAATCAGCTCCAACCCACAACAAGGGTCACGATTCACATACTAAATGAGAGATCTAAACGCCCTAAATTCATCCGCCATCGGAATAATCGGCCACCATTTTCATCTAATTCCAGTAATCAATTGCATCGGAAGAGAAACGTACCATGAAATATTTCATTGCGCTAATCAGGGAGACAAACCAACAACACTAATCCTTAAACAGAAGACCAACGATAGTAAGAACGAAAACAGAATCGAAAAGCGAAAATGACAAATGATTCGTTACTGGGAAAACTAGGACGATTTCCTCTACTTAGATCTCTGTCTCATCTTTCTTCTCTTCCGCTTCAGCCTCCTCATCCTCTTCTTCTTCCACTGCGAAACAAAAACCACACAAATCGAAAAATTACAAACACAAAACCAGAATTCTGAGAATCTTTCAACGAAACATGAATTCTAAATCCACCTTGGCTCTCATGACTGGCCGGCTAGATTGTTCTCTTGTCTTGTTCGGACTGAAAAACTTCCCTGCGTGAAGGAGCGGCTACGTCGACTGACTTAAAAAAGTTCGGCCTCTGGGATTTATAAGGCAAAACCCTAGAGAGGAGTTTCATCGTAGAGGGCCGTAAGTGGGTTGCATTGCACCTTGGGCTGATCATTTGGGCTAAGTTTAATTAAACATGAATTCTTTGCATTCTCTTATGACCTAATATCTATTAATTTCTTTGAACTATGTTGACTGTTAATAATTTAGAAGGATTATATGAAATAGTAATACATACAGTGTGATTGGGGATAATGACTCAGGAAACGAAATTATATATATATACAATTATAAACCTTGCTGACTAGGATGAACAGTAATTTAAGTTTTTTATTAGGTTTGGTAGAGTATGAGTTTGTTAAGAGGATAAATTTCTTTTTTGTTTCATACTTTCATTCCTTTTATATATTCATCCTAAATATTTTCAATCTCGTATTTTGGCATTTTATCTATTCTTGCTTTTTTCCTTAATTTTTTTTGTATGTTTGTTAACAGAATAACTTTCTTTTTATCTTTTACTTCCATTCTTTTTGCATATTGATCCTAAATATTTCTAATATTATAATTTAGATATTTCAATATTTTGACTTTTTTTTTTTTTTCTTAATTTTTTTGTTATAAAAGAATAACTCACTTTTTACCTCTAATTTCTTTTTTATAGCAGTAATTTTCTTTAGATGCCATGTGATGAAATAGTATATTTTTTTGGGGGATTTTCTGTCTTTTGGTAGTGTACATTTTTTTGTTCTTTTGCATATTGTCCCCAAAGTTTTGTACTTATGATGTTTCCATTTTTTATTTTTTGTATTGTAATCTAATTGATTTACGGTTGATAAAGGATGGTGATGGTTAAGCACCCGTGACGAAGCACAACCACGGACAAACCAATACCTTGTTATAATGATAAAAGGGTGTTGAACACATTTCAAAAACCATAAAAATCAATTTGAACATACTAATCACAAATTTTGTTAAATTTTAACAGAAATTAAATTGTAAGTATAAATTTACAACATACTTATATTTTAGAATCACTTTTACAATAAACTTTTGTTATATATAAATTTGCAATGAGATGTATAGTTCAACTTAGTATTGACAGTGGACGTTATTTTCAAGCAGGATGAAACATAACTTGCAGAGAAATTAACCACAGCACAATGTGATCAAAGTAAAAGTGGCTTACAATGTAATTATTCATTTGCAACTCAACTATCAGAGACTGAAAGTGTTACTAATGTTCTGATAACTAAAAATCAGAAAGTGAAAGTAATTCAACAGATCAACAAAACATTTGGAGATTTAAGAGCTGGTTTTATCCTTTAAATTGCCATTCCCTCCGACACATTGGGCAATGTGCTTGAGATGTCTGTGAGTTCACCCATTTCAAGATACAATGAAGATGAAATGCATGGTTGCAAGCTCCCCATACTGCAACCAACAACAACAAAAAAACAATACAGCCATGAAAGAACTGTGGTCACTTTCATTAGTAAATTGCAGGGGCAAAATTATTGCACTAAGTAGATGTTCAAAGATGAATAGGAACAAAATGAACTTCTCCACAAACAGTCATGAGTTGCAGTAACCATTGTGGTTAAGTTTGATTCATTCCTTGCATCTAAGATATCGGTTTCGGGGAAATGAAGAAAAGAGACAGAAAGGCTTACTTAGAGGGCAGTCATCCCCAGGACATTTACAGTCAGGACAACATCCATCAAACTCCATCCTACAGATCCCACATGTTTCATCTTGGGCATCCCAAGTCCACGAAGCAACAGCATGCCACCTTTACAGCCACAACAAGTGAGAGATCAGACACACAGGCCACAAAGAACAGGGAAAGTGATGTGTAAGAGAATAGAGAAGAACATACTCTTTTAACACCACCCCGGTAAGCACGAGAAAGGCGACAAGTCAAGGGGAAACATCCTCCTTTATCCCATTGTTAATTTAGATATTAGCAACAAACAAATCATAGACACATAACAAGATGAAGGAAAGCACATTCTAATAATACAAGGCAACTCAAGAATTGCATTATGGATACTTAGCAGCTTCACCTTCATCTTTCCCTGGAAAGAAACGAAAACACGAAACGTAAGTTTGGCATGTGGAAAACACAAATGTGAACAAAAGCATAGCACAGATGGAAGAACCTCTAAGAATAAACTATTCTTGTGCAAGCTGACAGTAACATATGGCCAATTAAAATACATAAAATCTGGATACTTTAAAACCTAATAAGGAAAATAAATAAATCAACCACTCGGTTCATCATGCAAAGACACAAATGACCTGTTACTCAAAGTTACTATATCAAAAGCTATCACAGATATACAAAAACCCAACTCAGATTTCGACAGTAGCAGCCATAAGAATTAGAAATTGCATAGATATAAAACTAATACACACAATCTCTTATGCAAAAAACTTTCACAAATGCATGCCATGGTGCTTCCCACTGAGAACTCATGATGCAAAATCAAAATTTATCCACTAGCCAAACTCAACGCAGCTAAGACCATAGCTCTTTCAAACCTTATATCCCTTTTATGCATAATCAAACAATGCAAAGCCAGAAATGATGGTGCTGGAACAAAGTTTGAATTTTTTTGATTAATTTTAGAACATGTTCTTTTCTAATCAACAAAAACTGAATTCTATCTCCATTTACAAACATGCAACCTAAACTAAACTGGTGACTATGTAGCACTTAAGATAATGAGCACTTCCTTAAGACATCTTATGAAACAACAGAAGGTCATTACTGCCATTATCAGTGATGTAGATAAGAAATGCATCCAATTCTGAATCATGACCTTATTTACAATCAAGTGATGATCAAATTGCAAACACAAATTTTCTTACTATTCAAAAGCAAATTTTCTTCCAGCTGCCTCTAGAAGCAAATTTTCTAAATCTGCCATGATACTTCTGCCTCCCTATGTAGACAACACCTTTAAAACATGAAAATATTATAATCCACGATTTTTTACCATAGTAAGGAAGAGTAGACATAATAACTTCCAATTAAATGCATTTCTATGACAAGAAACAAAAGAGAAAATGTATGGCATCTTAAGCACATTCACAGATCAAATATATGGACTCAATATAATTAGCAACATACAGAAGCAACAGTTTTTCCCCTTGTTTTTTTCTTTTAATCTTCAGTTTCTTACTATTCAAAAGCGCCATGGTACAAGGCAATTATCAAAGTCATGTCCACACACTCCACTAACTGCGAAATTTCCCTATGCACGGCTAGCATAAATATCAAGCACGGATCAAAGACTTAAGGACCCAAGAAACACGCAGATCTGAAAGGCACATCTAATCCAGCATTAAACATGTGTACCTATATCAAACATGCAAAGCAAGACTAGGTTCGATTTAGTAGAATCAAAGACGAGTCAATAATAGCATTCAAAAAGACATATGGCAACAGCTAGAGCCAATGTAATCGCAACGGCACAGAAAAATGGGGAAGAAAAGACGGTGAGAAAACCTAAAGTAATCAGCTTAACACTGATTAACACAATTCCATCTACAAAACAAGGCCTTAGATGATGGCCAATCATCGAAAAGCAACTAGCAAGTAATGTTTTACTGAGAGAATGGGAATTCTATCTCTCAAACCCCATCACTACTAGCAAAGGGAAGGGACTTCAGTAAATTAGTACTCAATTTTTCGCCTTAATTTAAGTTGAAAAATCCAACTCGCAGCCCTCGGGAGCATCAACAGCTTATCAGCAGAAAAATCGCCACAAAGAAACGATTAATTACACAAATAATGGCTAGAACGTCATATCAACATTTCAAAACTATGATTCAGAGCTGGATTCGGGACGGAGGGAAGCTACTAGGACCATCACAGAGCTACGAAATAAAAATCGGAAAAAAGAGGGAAACCTGAAGTAGACAGACAACAATGACGAAAACGCAAGGTAAATGAGTGCTAACCTGGGAGACACCGTCGACGGCGGAGCGAGGTCGGAGGGCTCAACTTTTCCGATTGAAGGAAGACTTTGGGACTTTGTAGGGGATATGACTGAAACTCCACGAAATAGGCTTTACGTTAAGACTTTGCGACAAACATGGGTATTAGCTTCTATTTCGTACAGAAAGACCCTCAAACGTTGATTCCGTTTGTTTTCCTAATTTACAGTTTTGTTTCTGGCTTTCCAAATTATGAATCATGTGTATCTATTCTCTTCTATTTGTAACTAGCTCTTCCAAAAGTTTTAGTAGTCTAAGATTACTC
>JBBYHH010317823.1:0-12389 GCA_038382905.1 Daphne laureola | reverse complement strand
TGTTAAAGATATACTGCTACTTAAGCAAGTTGGGAAGGAAGATAGATGGAAAATTCCATTACCTCCCTCTCATTGCACATAGGAATTTGCACAAGAACCATGGGGAACTGAAATCCAGCTCCCTGGGCATCATCATCAGAGCTGTAAGGATCGGTTTTGAACCGCGGCTTAATCTTCTTGTACTTAATCCACAAACAACCTAAGCAGAGAACCATGCGATCCACTGACTGGACAAGGAAGAGAAGAATACAGAAGTTGGACAAAGTTTGAATGAGCGGAGCAATGTAATCAGCTCTGAGAGACAACCAAGAGACGTAAACCAGGTGGAGGCAGCCCTGAATCTCAGTTGTCCGAGGAATGTGCAAATTGGGATGGTACCGGAAGTAATGCCAGCCGTTGAAGTATGCCAGGAGCTCAAAACCCAGAATCAAGAGAGAAGTGACCAGAAAGGCTTTGATGACACGAAACAAAAGCTTCCCTTTGACAAGCTTCTCGCTCGCTAATGGCACCTCCTGCCTGGCCCTGGAGATTAAACGGTGCTTTATGGCGCCGAGGAGTGCCCAGAAGAGCGCGCCGACCCAGGCGACACAGCCCACGGCTCGGTTGGCTTTGAGCAGCAGGACCCAGGTGATTTGCTTGGCGTTCTTTCCTCGGCTCTTCTCCACCGGCCGGAATGCGGCGTCTGGGCCGTCGATTTCCACGACGGAGTAGTTGGGGTTCTCCATTTTAACCACCACCGGGGTCCCTCTCCGCGTGTCCTTCCCCCACCAGTTGGAAAAATCAAATTTTGGACCCATTTTAAGCTTGACAAGACAACAACTTTAATAAACCTGAAGCCGAGCTTGGACGATTCCGACAGGTAAAGAACAAATCTTGACAACCCAGATCTGGAAAATGGACAATGAGCTGAGCTAAGCTAAGCTAAGCTAAGGTAAGCTAGCCCAAATCAAAAGTTTCGAGAAACACAGGCCTCCTCCATATTTCATAAATGGTTTAATAAATTTTACTAGTTGTAAAGAGTGAGGTTTTGCGGTTGCGGAGATGGAGTACTGGGAAGAGCTAAGCAACATGATGAGGTGAGGAAAGGCATCTGCAGCCGGAATAGTTAAAGTTGCAGAAAAACCATGTGTGGAGTGAATAGTGCTTTAGTACCATAACCGCCATCACCTTACTATTTTCTTGCAAAATTGACCCTCCCTTTTAATTATTGTAAAATTGTCTCCATCATCATCCTCTTAAAATCAACTTTTGCTTTAATTAGTTTAATTATTAAATAATTTTTTATTTAGCTTGAAATGGGAAGAAAGTGAGCAGTTTAAACATTAATGGTAAACTTGCAGGAAAAAATAGAGACAAAGGACAGTTGGTAAATTACCAGCAAACTGAAACATCCATTTTATCCTGACCAGAATACTGTTTAATTTAACAAATGATTGATGCTAATCTTAAGCTACTAGATTAGCATACGCCAAAAACGTAAGCGCTCGACTCTAATTTGACTAATAAAGTAAACCCAGTCATCATTCTTTTACACGCATGACCATCTTTCTGTTTTATTATTACATCCCAATAAATTTGTTAAATTTTTCTGTTTTAATTTATAAGATCTATGAATTCTGCTATATATTTTAATTTCAAGTAACCTTTCCAAATTATATTTATTTGTTATCCTTTAATTATTTTAGTACTTTATTACATATAATTAATTAGTTAATGCACAAGTATAAAAGAGAGTAGAAAGATGTATTTTGTCAATATTACCTTTGAGAGATAAATGGTAGAGCGAGGTCACATCAGATAATTTTTTTTTTTATTTTTTTTTTTAAAAAAATGGATCCCTTGTCCCTTGATCCCGTGACTTTGTCATCTAATGTATTTTAATAATATCATTAACCTTTTTTTTTTAAAACTAACGGATTGGTCGTTATGTTTGAAAAGTACATTTGGAATCTCTTCAAACCATCAAAAAAAACATATCTTTATAAAAAATCAACACATTTTTAAATTTCTCTCTCAATATTATTCTCTATCTTTTTCCTCCAAAATAAAAAAATGTACCACTTTATATAAAAAATATGTGCAGTCGAACGGTCCCTTGGGGACAAAAATGAGACAAGGGATTAGAGGATGACAAATCTCAACTCAAAACAAAATAGAAAATAATAGTTGAAGTGAGAAAATTAATAGTTGAAGTGAGAAAATTAATGGAGTCAAATCAGATAAAGAATTAATAAAAAGAAAGATAGTAGTTGAAATGATAATTAATAACTTTATTTGAAAAAACCTACTAAATAAGAAAACGTTGTAAAATTTTTGAGACATTTGAAAAGAGAAAATATTTCAATAAAAAGATGATGACTAGTATTTAATCTTACTCTAAGGCATTTAAGCTCAGTTCAGCAACACATTTTAGGAAGAAAAAAAACAACTTTTCAATTTTTAATATATAAAATAATTTTAAATTCATCAATTTACTATGAATTTATAATAAAATAACATTTTCTAAAAAATGTTGTATCATATACATCAATAAAAAACATATTCACATTTGAGTGAAAATATAACCATGACAAAATTTCTACTCACTCAATTTGTCGGTTACTTGCGACCCAATAAGAAAAGAATATTATTTGGTTCTTTGGTGCTGGTAGAAGGTACATTGACACAATTTGATTTGATTTGGATATGGTTGAAGTTGTGTTCTTTTTTAGTTTTATTTTATTTTATTTTACTTCCTCTATCCTTAAAAGATTATATTATTTATTTTAATAATTTTATTATATTTAATTTATAATTTATTTTTAAATATTTTTATATATTAAAAATTAGAAAATTCATATGAGAATCATAGTTTGATATCTAAATTTTTTAAATATATTTTTTCTTAATTTTTTTTATACTATTTATCTTTATTAAAAATTAAGTCAAATATTGAATATTGAAATAAAAAATTTAAATGACACAATCTTTGAAAGACAGAGGAAGTATTATTTTTGCATCACTTCATAGAAGAGTAACTCTCATAAAAAAAATCATAGAAGAGAAACAATAGAGGGTATCAAAGTTAACGAATAAGATTTTTTTTTTTCACCGAATTAATTCATTTTTCATGGTAAGTTTTTTTTTTTTTATTCACCTACTCCGGGTTTGAGTGGCTGGTGATTCTTTTTTCCATTCACCAAGTTCATCAGGACGCTAGAGACGGAGAGCGAGCAAAGGAGAGAGAGACTGGCGAGAGGGCGACCGGCCATGGACGTCCGACGAGTCACGACGGCAGAGGGCATCACCAGCGAGCTTTAACCTCGATCTAGTTCTGTTCTCCTGCGTGGAGTCTCGGCGAGGACAACGGTTGGCGAGCTGGCAGAGCTCGAGGAGGGCGGCGACAAAAGGGAGTCCCTCCACCGGCACGAGGACACGGTCGACGACGACGGTAGCAGGAACCAGCGAGCTACTGGTAGCTCCTTCAGAAAATGGTGGGACTGGGGCAGATCCTTGCTGACGAAGAAGCCGAGACCAGATCTGGAGATATGGACATCGACGGTGATGATCGGAGGGAAGGAAGGTGAAAAAAAATCTGATTCTTCACTGCAGCCTCTCTCCCTCTGTCCGGCGATTTGATTTTGAGTTTTAATTTACAAAGCGGAGGTCATCTCTGGCGGATGCGTTGGTGACGTGCATCTTGATTCGATTCGAACTGATCTCTAATCTGTGATATTGATGTGTCTCTCCATCGCCGGTCGTCATCGTCCCTATTAGCGATCGTCGGCCTCCCTCCTCGTCGCGTCCCTGTTCGAGGTTGTCTCGTTCAGCTTCTTTCTCTTCTCTTCTCTGATCGCACAGGGCTGAGGTCTGTGAAGAAACTTAATTCACGGTGAATTAAGTTTCACACATCTCCTAAATTCACCATAGGTCCGAGAATTTGAGGAGTGAGAAACTCCCAAAATCACCGTGAGAAACGATGCGTAAAAAAAAAAAACCACTCTAAAAACGCATGTCTGAAGCCCTCTAATTATTCAATCTTTTTAAATCTCTATCTAAAAAATGTGAGAAAAACTTTAGATGGAAGTTCAAAAGAACACAACCCCAAGCACTCAAATTTCATTCACTCTCATCAACTTCATATCTCACCGAAATTCTAAATTTGCCAACTATTGCTCAAGCTGTTGCTCGCAGTGTTTTTAACCATATTGACCAAACTTTTATTAGTACTAATTTGAATTTATTCTGCATTA
This sequence comes from Daphne laureola, assembly GCA_038382905.1. Taxonomy (NCBI): domain Eukaryota; kingdom Viridiplantae; phylum Streptophyta; class Magnoliopsida; order Malvales; family Thymelaeaceae; genus Daphne; species Daphne laureola. The sequence goes on along the minus strand of JBBYHH010317823.1, from coordinate 8,157 downwards.
ATTTATAATTTTATTTAACACCTTAATTTCTTATATTTTCTTATAGATTTGTTTAAAAAGTTTATAAGCCATAACATAAAATAAACATCATCTTTAAACATACTCCATAAAACCATTTGATATATCAAAGAAACCCGAAATTAACATAATTTCTTAAAACATATACATAAAATCCACCAAAACTATCTCAACAAATGCAGTGGCGTAGCCACATTGAGTGTAGAGGGGCTACAAGATTTCTATAAATTAACAAGTATATAGTAATATTAGTATATTAATTTAGATAATATTTTTTTTATATTTATTAAATTATACAATGATCATTTGAATTATAGATTGATAATTAACTTTTTAATTAGATTTTATTAATTAATCAAGTTCTTTAATGTAAAAGAACGTTGTGTTTTACTTAAATTTTCTAAACAAACATACGCATTTATGGTAATTTTTTTTATATCGTATTGATTTGTTATAATATGATATCAATCTTTTAATAAATATTTTTATTATCATTTTATTTTATTTTTTATTAATTATTGATCCCGAACTTAAAATTCTGGTTCGGTTACTGAACGAAGGTGACCCGAAATTAACAAACGAGAAAGGGACAGATCCCAGAATTAGCCAGCCTTGTCATTTACGAGAGAAACAAAACTTCTCCTCAACAGTCACACAAACCCCAGAGTACCCACAGGTTACAATACAAGAAAGAGAAGAGGGGGTGTGTATGACGTTACAAAAAATTAACATAAAATTAATATTTTTTTAAATTTTAGAAAAGAGAAATAGAGAGAGATTTGAAAGGAAAAGTTTAAATAGATATTAAAAATATGTTAGAAATATGTTGGTTGGGGATGTCAAACACACTCAGGATAACAAATAAAATTAGGAATAGCATTATGGTCTTCCTGGAGAATATTGTTATTCACCACTGGCTCATGGTATCATTCGGAATCCAATATGAATAATGAAAAGAAAGATTACGATATTGTTTTTATTTATTTATTTATTGATGCATAAGATTTATTCCCACCGTCCTTAAATAATCTTACATATTTTTTTTATGGGTTATCTCTGAATTTTTTCCCATTTTCTTTAAAAAAAAACTGACCTCCTCTAAAATTATCAAATTATCCCTATTTGATCTTTACTTTTTCTATTTCATTTTTTATTCAACCTCTATTCAAGGAAAATTATGTCAAACAACATAAAATCTTACATTCACTTTAATATGTGCATCCACCTAAAATAGATGATTATTTGGGGACAGAAGGAGTATGTGAATAGGTATACATCAAACATGCTTCGTGTTATGTATATAGAATTGATGGATTTAATAACGTTTTATACGCCGACTTTGATTCTGGCTAGTGGTTTAGTTGCAGGATGTAGTGGTAAACCAATTAACGTTGGTGGAGTTCACTATTGGCCAGACGGCATCAACTGTTATACGCTTTCATGGCCCAAGGCGTACTGGTCGGGGCAGTGGTAGGCCAGTTGATTTGGGTGTTGGACAGGAAAGAGGGAAGAAATCGTGTATTTCAGAGCCGGTAACTCAGATAGTCAGTCGGTGCTTGGTGGGGTAGAGGGACTTCCTAAGTGAATCTTTGGCTTGAGAGTGGACTTGCTTTGAACCACCCTCGTTTGCTCCCTTTTGCAGATCTTTGTTCTTTTTCAAAAAATTTGTTTTAGTTTTTTGAATGTTGTTTATGGTGCTCCAGACTATTATCTGCTTCTGCTGATTATCATATTTTTCTTAGTTTGATAGGTTTGTTTTTCTCTGCATGATCATGGTGAGACAACTGTACGTTAGCTTATTTGAAACTAATTTGATGTTGTATTGATCAAGATCGCAAATGAATATTATTTTATCATGACATTCTCTGCTTTTATCAAGTTCTTTGATGAATTTGTTAGGGCTTGTTTGGTATGAGGGAAGTTTGATGATTGCTTAATAATATAATATTCCCAAGTCTGTTTCTGTCACTCCAGCCACCAACTTGCAGGTTCCAGCCCAACTAAGACAATTCAAAACCACATTCAAGTTATCTGATGCCTCCTGTCACAAAAAATTTAAATAACCAATTCGTTTCTTATTCATCTTCTTTGAATTCAAGAGATTTTTTTATTAGACATGTTCATAAATTGTTTCAGATCTGTCATAAGAAAAAACGATTTGTCGGTCTCTATCATATTGGTGTAAATTTAGTTAACGATTTCCTCAAAGTTTCTCTCCATATCCAAGTTCAGATCTAATCTTTGATCTTCTTGTCTACCTCGATATGTTTATGAACAGAGTTTGATGATATCTTATGCAATAACGGAGACAATGATCCAGATCCTTTCATTTGGCAATTTTTTTTGAGCCCAAGACAAGTAAGGTTGTGATTGTGGCGACGGAGGAGTAGAAGGGAGGCTGCAATGAGAAGTTGCGGTAGACAGCTGCTTTGTTTGCTGAAATGTGCATGCTGCTTTCATTATGTTTCTATTGCTTCATTTTCTTCTTGTCATCGTCTGCATAAGAAAACCGGTTCTTGTGCGTTGGTTGATGTGCCTTTTCCTAGGCTGGTGCTCAATTGGATAACCTTTTGAGCCTGTTCATCATATAATTAGGGGTTTTTTTTTTTTTTTGGTGATAAGGATAAAGCTAGGTTTTCATTTGTAATTGGAGCACACTAATTTCTATTCTCTACTTTACATGCAAGGTAGAGATGTTAGTTATCCACAAAATCGACAGAGCATGCATAGCATGATACTAATCACCATAACAATTAAAGGTCCCCAACGATTGTTATGTTAAAATTCTGAAATTGTAATTGAATCAAATTACTAAACGTGCGAACTCTCCAAACAGCTTATATCAATTAAATAGCAAAAGGATAAGCATATTTATGAACACCAGATCTTATAAAGAGCATACTTGGTTAACAGCCAAGCAGAAAAATGGGATCCCTTTCACAGGAGCATCACCTTGATAACAGGTCAACAATGACAAACACCAGACCAGTACGACCGTTCTGTCCAAGTTCAAGTAAACTAGATGCAGGAGAACCGGGAAAGAAGATGCACCATAATAGCCGTTACTTTTATATAGACATGAGGAAAATGCTTTAAAAACACCGATTATGTCAGCAAAAACCAGTGATAATCTTTGACATGCTAAGAAACTTGTACCACACCACATGCTAGTGATGTGAACACACGGCATGCATTTCCACCAGACATGGTAGTTAGCACAGTTTAAGCTTACCAAAGAAACCGTCCAGGCCTTCCTAGAACGGCTGTTTGGATTTCAACTGATGGGGGACAACAGTGATGGTAAAATAGAACATACCATCTACAAATGCCAGGTAAGGAAAAGACCTAAAAGATGGTAAGATAATGGAAAGCCTGCTTGACCGCATGCTGCAATTCAAGAGGTAGCAGCCAAGAACTTTCAACACTACGCAGTAAACTAAATATACCCTAAACATGTCAATATGCATATCTCCTCATTCTCCCACATTTACCCCTTTAACCCACCAACTCTGCCCAGGAGATTCAGTGAAGACATGCAGTCCACATCCACATTGTTTCACCCCAACAGTCAAAAGGCCAAGCAAAATTGGGAAGGGGAACCTTTGCACTCCCCAACTTCTTGAAATGCACCGAGGGGAAAACACCCCTCGTGGTTACTTGACATGCAATTACGATAACTTTTAAGACCCTCCAAATCCTGCTGAAGCACAAACTGTTGCAAGGCATCAACACCTGCCAGAAGCACTCATGCAGTTCCTCAATCCTCAATTCCGTATAAGCTAAAGAAAAGAAGTACCACAAGAGTTTGAGGGAGATGCATCAGCTGGAGTGACTCGTTCAAGCAGTAGCTACCACAGAACGAGCGAATAGGAGAAACTATGACAAACATTGACTATGGAAGTCCAAAAGCAGGGCAGCAAACAAGGAAACCTCGATGAAGTGCAGAAGCAGAAAACCAAGGAGCAGAACCAGAAGAGACCTCAAAAAGAAAGAAAAAACAAAAAGAGCATAAACATTTTAGCAGATTTTTTATGTAAGATCAATCAATAACTTAGACTGAATACTGAATAATAACTCAAAAACATAATGCTTATAAAGGAAGTGTCACTATCCATAAAAAATTATAACAAAGACAAGCATAACAATAGAGGGAGAGAAACTTATCCAAATCCAAGAAGCCGAGGGTCACGCCCAATTAAAACATACTGAAGTCTACGCATTACTAAAGACATTTAATTCCAGTATCCAGCAGCACAGCCCCATTGCCAGCCCAGACACACTCAGCTCCTGCTTCTACGTCGATCCCTTACACCATTGCTGCACAGAGATAGACATCAGTATGAGACTTTAAAGAGCCTTAAAACTATATTGATGTCAATAAACAAAAAAACAGATGCCAGAACAATGCTTCTTATCACACAGTAAAACTTACACAAGGCTGAGAGGAGTGAACACACCCCATGTTAAACATATGTATAACAAAATGCAACAAAATTGTTTGTAAACAAGTGGCATTTCAGTAACAGGATGGCTTGTAAGACAATTAATGCAACAGAAACTGTAAGAAAAAGAAAGATTTGTATTTAAACTATTGTTTATCAAGTTGAAGATATTTCACCCATTGGCAAAAGGCACTTCCTCCCGGGCACGATATGGTGGGGATTTGCTGTAGCTGCGACCCCGTGGTGAAGGACTACGGCGTCTTGGTGATCTCCCTCGAGGACTGTAACTCCTGATTCATCACACACCACATTAGTTTATCATACAAATTAGTAATAAACATCAAAAGGGAATCTTTAAAGCAGTACCTCCGTCCATAGCTTGGACTTCTTCGGTACCTAGGACTCCTGCTGCGACGCCTTCCTGAACCACCTCGCATGCGGCATTCTCGAGCAAAATGGCCAGGCTCACCGCACTCATAGCATTTTAAATCAGAACCACCAGAGCGACCACGGCCTCCGCCACGCCCACCTCCACCTCTAGAATTGTGAGAAAGCTCAACTCTCCAGCCGTGTTTGCCTGCTTTATAGATGTCATGTTTCAACTTTCAAATGAGCATGCTTACATTTACAGAAATAAAAATTATAATGCAAGTGAAGTAGGTTTCACAGCATCATTTAACTAAGTCACGATATAACGTGTCCTCAAAATGAATGCAAAATTTAAAAAATTAGAGAAAACCAAAGCAACCAAGAGCATGTACATAGAAATAACGCAGGAACAATACAAATGCTCAGGACTTCAAAATGTGGGTTTAGATGTTAAACAAGCGTTGTGCTAAAAGCTTTTCTTATTGGTGCAATAGCTAATAACAAGAAAGGCAAATTATAGATGAAACTCTTTTAGGCCATTAAGTTTATTCAATACCAAAGAGTACAGAGAAAATAGACACACAAAAAAACTAAAACTAAAACAAAAGTCACAGTTAAAGTACATCCTAGGCATGCACTGAACCACAAAATTGACCCAATTGCCAAGAGTTTTTCTCCCTAGGACAGTATATCTACTGAAGCAATTACCGCAATAAACAATGGTTGCTGTAACAATGAACTTTGGAGCAATACAGAAACATGTTCTTAAGTCTCAAGTTTTACAAGCAAAAGCCATATTGTTTTCTGGTCATTATACCTAAGCAGGTCAGAGTCATGTAAATTAGAAGCAGTGTGCTGCCAAACAAGATGGATACAAGCGCAGTTGTAATACATAAACAGTAACAAATTCTACAGCCGGTGTAAACATACCATCTAGATCACGGATAGCATCTTCAGCATCTCTGTGGTCATCAAAGTCAATGAAAGCATAGCCAGGGGGCCTCCGTGCAACCCATACGCTGCAGAGAAGGGATATAAATATAGTATCTCAGTATAACTACTACACTGCAATTTAAAAATTCTCGTACACGAAGCTGTTACAACTTTGAGGAGAAAATATATGCATGATGCAAAACGGTGCATCAGGAGGTTGCTAAAGCGGGAATCCAATCCACGCCGAGATCTAACTTAACAAGTTCATTGAAGAAACGAAACGATCTATTACGGCATAAAAGAAAAACAAAATTTTCACGAAGACAAATGGAAAATGGTATGAAACAGATAAAACATAACCAAAGGGACTGACCTTCGAATAACTCCGAAAACTCGAAACTCATCCTCAAGATCTCTTTCGGAGACCCGAGAGTCAAGATTACCCACGTAAACGCGGGACATTGGCACAACAACCTATCAGACAAATCAAATTGAATTCGAAAGGTTTAGCAAGAAACGAGCGCGGAATAGATCATAATACATTGAAGACTGTAGTAGGAAATAAAAAAGGAATGGAACATGAGACTGATGGAAATGGAAGATAAAACCATGGAACCGAACCTGAGGGATGAACACAGAGGAAGAAGGAACCCTAGCTACCGCGGTATTGTAAGCGAATTAGGGCTTTGAGTGAGTCCTGGCCTTGGAGTTGGGAGGTTTATTACGAAGGTTAGAATCGTGCCATATGCCGTAGTAACCAACCATATTAAGCAAATTGTGCAATTCGAACCGCTTACTTTCTATTTGCTCACTTTCTTCTTAGGGGTGGAGGCTAGAGTGTGCCACACTTAAAAATGTGTCTAAATGTGTCCAAGTCCAATTAATTTTAAAATTGTCATCCCTTTTCTACCATTCACGTTCTTCATGTTTCTCATCCATCTTCCCTTTTTTACTGTCAAATTCAGATTTTGAACAAAGTTCCTCACCCGATTTTTTCGTTCTTTTCGTTAATCGTCATATTTTAGCTCTGTGATTCATCATTTAAGCTTCGTGATTCATCGTTCTTCGTTAATGACGCAAATTTTAGAAGACCAATTCGGACGACCCGCTATCCGACCCGACGAAATCTGCCAACCAAGGCGGCAATCAATCGCGCCGGAGCATCCAATCTCTTTCTCAACAACCGACGCTCCATTCCCAACTATTTCTAGAGTTGAATGACGCAATTCGTCCTAAGACCCGAAGCTGCAAGTTGCTGCACATGACAAAATTATAATGCACTTACATGCCTTAATGATGTGCCTACATACCTTAATGATGTGCCTACATACCTTAATGATGCGTCGTCAACTCATTATGATGCACCCGTTTATAAAGATGACGTAACCACGAATTTCATACAATTAATGCTCAAAGCTATCATAATGGAGTTAATAATGCCAGTTAATATCAATTAATGATGAATCAGAAGAATATCAGCTGAAACAGATGGAAGAAGATAAATTTTCAGTGAAAGAAGCATCGCATTGCACCACAAAAGCATCATTTCGCATGGAGTGCATCATTTGATGCATCGAGAGCATCATTTTGGAGGATGAAGTGCATCGTCTGAGTGCATCATCCGAGAGAGAAAATGCATAATGTGTGAGTTGGAGTGCATCATTAGTGGGTAAAAGAGTATCATGTTTGTAAGGAAGACTATCATAGTGGAAAAAGAGAGCATCACTCTTTGATCACCAACCACATCATTTTGAACAGTTGAAGAAAGTGAGTGCATCATTAAGTCATCAAAATGAGTGCGTTATGTTTGTACGGGAGAGCATCATTAAGGTGACCAAAGGCATCATTTTAGGTGGTTGAAGAAAATGAGTGCATCATTAAGTCGTCAGAGCGAGTGCATCATGTTTGTAAGGTAACGCATCATACTTGAAACTATAAGCATCATTCTGGTCACAAAGCGCATCGTTTTGAAAGGTTGAAGAAAATGAGTGATCATTAAGTCATCAAAACGAGTGCATCATATTTATAAGGGAGAGCATTATAGTGCAATGATTGTGAATTGTTGTGGTCACCAAAGGCATCATCATGAGAGGTTGAAGAAAATGACTGCATCATTAAGTCATTAGAATGATACATGTAAGGTAGCGCATTATACATCAAACAAAGAGCATCAATCGTGACACCAAACACATCATTTTGAACCAAGATATCATACTATCTTGTCCAATAAAGAAGAGCATCATTTGAAGTATTGAGCTCATCATACTTGTCACTACCGCCCACCGTGATACCCTTTTTTGCCGGAACGGGTTACTGTACGGAAGCGTCTCATCTTACGGCGGCTGGTGAACTAGCGGAACTCCATTCATCATCCTCAGAGTTGCGGTAATAAAAA
>JBBYHH010317712.1:0-12389 GCA_038382905.1 Daphne laureola | reverse complement strand
TCTTACTTTGGGTTCGTTACGCAAAAGGTAACCAAACCTTATCCATTACCTCTGTAACTTTACATGCAGATCCAAAATACTATTACGGAGCTATACATGCATTAACAATAGATTTTTCCTTCACAGGTTGCCACTTCACAAAAATGACCAATTTTGGAATCCTTCGATAAATCCAAACTACGGTGTGATTCACAACTTAGTTCAAGTACTAATGTTGCTTAGAATCACAATACAGATACAATAGAACCAATAGTTTATCAATTTACCGCATTTCAATCTTACACCAACACCTATGGTGTTTGCCTTAGCTCCGTGTTCTAGGCGTAATCGATTAACGTTCCAAGTATTAATGTTGTTCAATTATACCCAATAGCAGTAATTTGACTTTAATTACATATTCCCCTAACAATTCATACTCAGAAACTTATGAACCCTATATCTGAATTCACTTTAATTAGTCCGTAATTAGTGTTGTAAATCATGCTTCTAGCTCTAATTCGACACTAGAACATGTTTACAAGTCCATGCATAACTAGAAACATCAGAAAACTCACCTACAAATTCGGACCCAAACTTCTCAAATCCCCAAATGTTGTGTGAATTGAGTTAAACTCCGTGGGATCCTTGTTTTCGAAGAGAATCTTGCATGAGATGTGTTTCACATTCGATTTTAGGCTAGGTTTGAGTGATTAAAGGGAATGGAATGGTTGGGGTTTGAGTTCTTAACGTCTGAAGGTTGAGGAGGAAGTGTTTAAATGTTTAACACTTCAAATTTTTGGTTTTTAAGCCTCCAACATGTTTGTGCCAGTCGTTGCGGGCGATCGTCCACCTTCCTTCATGAGTCGCCCGCCAGTCGCCCGCCTGACTGTCCTGCACATTTATGCTCTGGCGATCACCCACCTTGTGCGGCGAGTCGTCCGCCAGTCGCCCGCCTTCCTGTTACCTTTAGTTGAAATCCCTGGGCTATCGACCACCGTCTAGCGTGTGTCGCCCGCGGGTCGCCCGCACCTCCTGAAACTTGTAAAACCTGCTTCCCACTTCCAACACTTAACCATTTCATCCACGCTACAAATACATCCAACTACACACGTCATTTAAGCCTCGAATCATATCTAAAACTTAACCATTTACCTTGAATTCTGGGGTGAATTAACTCGTTCGGTCACCTCTTTTTCTATTGAACCTCTGCCGGACTAGGGTGGGTGTAACAAATAGAATAGTAAATAACTTGCCTTGCCTTCTAGTGAAGAGTGAATAATCAGCTCATGATTTCTTATAACCAACTGAGCAAATGGCTTTAGAGAACTTGGCAAACCATTAGTGAGATGCTTGTTTCAGACTATACAGTGAATTGTGAAGGTGACATACTAAATTTCCCTCCCCCATGTCATTGAAGTTCTGGCGGCAAAGACAAGTATATCTCTTCTTGTACTACACCATCGAGAAAGGATTACAAGTGAAAAACTTCATTGAAAACAATTAAAAGGATTACAAGTGATCAGACTAAGGCGAGCTACCCATGAGAAGTTGGAGAAGCCAACAGACCTGAACAAAGAAGAAGAAAAATATAGTTAATAGAATCCATAACCCCCAAACAAATTTAGGCATCCCCTCCCCTAATTTTCAAATAAACAGACCACATCTATAAGAGTATAACAGGAAAAAGTAGAAGATTGAACATGCAAAGATAAACATGACAGTCAGCATGGAATGAATCATACCACCTCTTCTCCAGACCTTAGCAAAGGGGCCAACAACTAGTCCCACCAAGTTAGACGCAGCTTTGGAAACCTGCTTGAAATCCAAAGATACAACATAACTTGAATATCAGCGAAGATTCAGGAAGCTTTCCATTGAATGTTTTTCATAACTAAAGTGTTGTGAGCTTTCCAAATCGACCATGCAGTGATGTATACAATTGCTTGCCACGCTTGTTTGACTTTTGGTTGAACTTGAGAGATTAAACTTTCACCCATAACATCAAAAAAAGTCTAGAAATCCATGCACATATGTCTCACACCAAACCACCACTGTTTGACAAATCTCTGTGGAAACCGTGCAACAGACGAGCACGTGATTCGTGGTCTTGACATTGTTGTAGCATATTGGGAAAAGTACATAATCCACATCCATACCTCGCGGCTGCAGCTGGGTACAAACTGGGATATAACATAGGGAGGCTCTCTAGATAAATACGTTGACCTTCTTGGGCACCTTGTTACTCCAATGCATCGGCATTTCATGGTTTACCGTGAGCTGGGTTCCTATAATATGAGGTAAATAGTGAAACATGAAAGTGTTGTATATTTCCGGATCCCATCACCATGTGTCCTGCTTTGGAGTGAAGTCTTGTAAAAGAAGAAACATCTGGTGAAACTCGCCCTATGTTCTACCCCTCGACCGCCTCCTTCAGCACCAAATCCAACTCCGCTCCCCCTCTGGAAACCTAATCTTCTCTACCACCTTACTATTTTGATTCATGTCCAGCTCAAACACCCTCTTGAATCCATCCTTAAGCACTTCACCCACTACCTAATCATCATCCCAGAAAATAGTGTTGTTACCCATTCCCACCTTTCTTTTAAATAAATTTCAAAAACCTGCTCCCAAACTCTCAATCTCCCCATTCACCTTGCTTATGTCATTCCAAACTGACCACCTTCCCCCACCCATACCTAGGAAGAAAGTGACCAACACCCCCCGTAGATACTCATGACTACCTTCACCCAACAACTATCACCTTCTTTCAACCACCTCCACTTCTACTTCTCTAGTAACGTTAAGTTCTTTGATCTTAGGCTACCCACCCTCAACCGTCCGTCTTCATTATCACCAAATAACTTCTCAATCCTAGGCCAAATCAATTTTTTTTCCCTCCCCTGAATCCCTCAGAAAACTTTGTTACGTAAAGTTTCAGCTTGTTAACCACCCCAGTTGGAGCACGTAACACTGAGAGATGATATAGGGTGATGCGGTGAAGATTATGTGGGAATCTGTGCTCTAAACCAAAATTTAAATTTATAACCCGCTCATATTCCCCAAGAGAATGGATATCTGTTGTAAATAGGGTAAGTGGGGTCGATCTATAGAGATCAAAGCTCGATCGAGGCTCCCCTTGCTACTTATTGAGAAAAGTATTTTTGGGTTTTGAAATGTTGATAGTACAAATTGCAGATCTATCGAAAATAAAGTGCAGAAAGGAAATAATTGATGTAAATTGAGAAACAATGCCTCATGTGTTCACCAGGCAGAACAAGAAATCTAGATTAGATCTAGGGTAGAAATTACTAAGTAGGGGGGTCAAATAAGTATCAGACAGTGACTTCTCAACCTGACTGTCTTTCTCTGCCGCCGTAGTCCCAAAAGTTCTCGCAACTCATATGAATCTCTAAAGGAGGCATTATCATTCATTTGATTCCCTAGTCTGGAATGTCCTCAATGCAGTCCAATAAGCACCCCTTATGAACAAGGACATGCTCTTGCTACAGTCCTCAGAACACCTAGTAGAGATCCACAATCTATCCGATAGAGGTCCCTCGATGGGTCAGTACCAGACAAAAGGATTTGGGTCCTGGAAGCACTCCTACACCCTTCCGTGCTGATTCAGTACGGATCTCCCTACTACTTGTAAAATATAGCCCCTACATTTGTGGACCTCTAGTAACTTGTCATGCTAGAATCACACAGGAGTTTGGGAAACTACTCACTACTCATAGAAAATAACAGTAACAAATGAAGGAAACAACTAAAAAGAAGAAGAGAAGAGTAGAAAGTCTAACTTCAGATCTTCTTGGAATCCCTCATAAAATTGTTGAAAAAGAGTAACATACTGAAATAAAAAGTACAGAAAAATAAAGATAAGGCTAGAGTCAAAGATCGACTGTAAACCGGGCGGGTCTAAACCCGCCTACTACTACTGCATAAAATAAACTACCTAGGAAAAACAGTAAACAATGGAAGTGGGAAGGAAGTGAAGTGTTGGAGGTGAGAGGAGAGGTTGTAGACCTTATTTATAGGGAGGTTGGAGGATCTAGTGTTGTGAAAAACCTGGGAATGACACGATCGCACCGTGATTTTGTGCACAGTTACTCCACGGTCACGCCACTATCGGTTGACCGTTTTATCAGATGGCAACGAGTGAGTTGACTTTCAGGTGATGATTGCGTCACTATTTCTGCCTCGGTCATGCCGCGACCACGCCTCTAGTTGAAGAGTAATTTATTCTATTTTCTTCATCCTTTACATTTTAGCCCACAAGCTTTGCCCTTGGTCATCTTTTCCACGTCTAAAAGTTGTCCAGAAGTGCATACAAATTGCCTGTTTCACCACTTTATGTTGTGGTATGGGTTTTCTTGGAAAAGATGCCCGACACACACTAAGGACTAGCATTTGATCATAAAAAAATAAGTTTAAGGCTAAAAATATAGCATTCTTGCACGCTCATCACACCACCAACTTAAAGTTTGCTAATCCCGAGCAAACCTAGATGCAGATATAACTACTCTGATGAGATGCAAGAATGATATGCAAGACTAAGATGCATCTATTCAGCCTATAAAGAGACTACCAAGTTTTAGCTACAACTTGGTCGTAAGGTAAAAGTCATTCCTGATCATCCAAGATGTCATTTCCGTGATTTATGAATGCCCGTCTTCCAAACTGAGACTAGAAATCCATGGTCACTCCCTAAGTGTTTACTCTCGATCTTTTTTAATGGGGTTGTGCCATTGTATGCTTGTGATCCAGAGTTCAGCATTCTTACCATAGGCTTGATCATCGACCTTTATCTCATCCGCTAACATTCCCTAAGGGAGTTAGATGTAATCCAGGTGAGAAAGGTCTTACCAGGGTTGTAACGTGGCTTGGCTTGGCTTGGTAAGGAGGGTAGTATGTTGAAAATCGTTTATGGTGGAGCTTTTGAAACAATATTGAGCATGCAGGTCTTATGGGCAATTGAAATTTAGTAGTTAAAATTCTACCCATTCCCCTTTCATGTACTTTTTCTTTTATAAAGCACATGTATCAAGCTCTCATTTTCTCATGATTCCTTACTCTAATTTTTGAAAAATATCATACAGTTGAAAAAGAATTTTAAGCACAAGTGTTTTTTACTCATGCAACTTTTTCATTTATTTATAACTACTTGACTGAGGTAATCTCTTGAAATTTTTTCAACTGTCTCACAAATACAATTCTTGGCGGCATTTTCGCGCTTCGCCAAACTTTGATAGCCAACACATTTTTTGTGTCTCCCCCAAACTTACTTCCAAACCTAGTCTCCTATTTCTATATCTCCAGCCCTTCTTTTAGTTCATGCTCAATAAGTTCCAAGGGACCACAAAGATATAGAGAAGAGGATGGCTTAAGATGTGGGTTCAAGAAAAATCCAGTCTTTCTGGCTAAAAAAGGGTTAACTAAGGAAAATTATGTATAGGTTAGCCTCTTTTGGAAATTGGGTAATCCTAATTTTCCGTTATCATCAAGTATTTACACAAACAGATGTGATTTTAAAATGGTTAAGATGCTCAAGTTCTAGTTTAGAAGTGAACCTAGATGCTCTCATGAAGAACAATCACTCAATCAAACATGTAGAGAAAGCTTTTTGGGCTGAAAACTCACATGGTTGTTCTTTTTCCATTCACAGAGTTGAAAACAAATTTTCATATCCCATAAAATTGAAAAATTAGCTGATTATCAACGGTTTCAGCTTCTAAAACCAAGTCTGTGAAATTGGAGTTCTTGCTTAATTTTGTGAAGAATGGGAAAATTTGCAACCAGAAAATGCATGTTGGATATCTATCCTAAAAATGTGACTAGTATGCAGAATGTAAAATGCAACCACTATGTACATGGTATCATTTGCAGTTGATGATGATATTCATTCTCTCAATTCCAGAAAAAAACATGTAATGCGTTCCCCCAACTTAAAATTTACCAACATTCTCAATGGAGAGGTAGTAAAAGAAAAGAATTTGAGATTCATACCTAGGGGCCGAGATGGCCCCCGATCAGAAATCCAGTTGATTGTTGTTGTAGGACCTAGCAACAGAAAGTTATGGTGAGTCTCGGTACTCCATTGGTCTTCATCTTTCGAGTCTTCTTCCAGATTCTCTTTCGGGTATTCCTCTGGATCTTCCTCTTCATTTTCTAGGGCTAAGTGCATTGGGTGATCCTATTCCAAGTCCTCCATGTGGATCCTTTGTAGGGTGATGGGTTCCAAGGCCACCTCTCTTTCTTCTGGCTGATTTTATGGTATCCCGGCTGCTTCGATCATCGAGTTAGAAGTTCGGGAAACATCCAGGGTTTTGGTGGTTTAGCTATTGCATCAAGGATAGCAAGGTAGATGCATTCGGCTACGTTGACCACATACTCGTTGGCAATTCTGTACAATGCACCGAGCTCCATTTAACTAATGAGGACCTCCTTATCGGTTGGGATAAGACTTTTAGTAACAAATTGTCTCCATGCTCTTTAGGTAGGTGGCATGAAGAGAGTGTTAAACTGGTCATCCCATCAGAAGGCGTCCGTCCATGGATCATAAAATGAGGGAATCCCAAGCACATCACGAATCATTGTCCTACTTGGTACTCTTTCAAAGGTCTTGGTAATTTGTGGGGGTTGCGGTGGCAGCAGCCCGAGGTAGTCCATGAGTCTGTCTATTGATATCTCTATTACGACTCCCCAAAGTGGTACTGAGTGTAGTGGCCTCAAAGGTCGTCCCACATCCCCATAGTTGATCTCCCAATGGATACTGGTGTACAATTGATTTACCAGCTTTGGATGATAGGTTTCTTGATGTTGGGCAAGGTGCCCCTAACCGCCCCTGACTACGTTGGGTACAAATTCTTCCATCTCATTGTCATTTACGTCGAGACCTCGCTCTTCGACAAAATTGATCGATAAGAGGTTGTAGAGTCGTTCCACTTCCCTGGTTCTGTTCATTGTTTGGTTTCCCTCAAACAATTTTTGTCAAGCCGCTAATGTTATTTGATCCATAGTTTTCTAGGCAAATTGGCATTTTTAGCATACACTCAGATATCAAGATATACTTGCAGTATATGTGCTCACACTTGCGGAATCTCATAGAATATTTTGTTAAATTCTTATTGTCAATAGGTTCTCATTTCTCATACCAACTTCAACCGATATTTTTGGAGATTTTCAAGCTATAGCTGACGCATACTACCGCCTACATCCATGTAAGGGATAGTGTAAGAGTTATTCATTATAGTTCTCTTCAGTGTTTGTGAATATGACATCGAATAATGAACTCTGAGCTAAACACTTGGATAAATGCACAAAGTAATGAATGGGTAACCCGGATAGTGTAATATATAAATTTCTTGACATCTCGAGTTCAATTTCTTAAGCTATGCATCATGGGTTACAACCTTGATATTTTTGTATGTTGATGAATGCACGGTGACTGATATTAGTATCATGATAGGACCTTCACTTTAAAGAAAAATCATTAGTATGATGCTAGGACCGATAATTGAACTCCGCTAGTACTATGTTAGGACCGAAGAGTCTAAATGAATTTAGTATCATGTATGGGCCCAAGGGACACTATTACTATGCTTAGGCCCGTAAAATGATAATGACATGCTTAAGGTTTTCATGCATAGAACCATGAAACATGTATAAAGCTTATAGTTAAATACTTAGGCATGAAATCAACGGACAAAAAGGTTTTATTAACAACTCACGAGATTAACAGATGATGTAAGTAAATTGCAATTCACAAATAATTGATTGTCATGACATCATGCAAGTAACAAGATATAAAGTTTAAAAAATAGAATGCTTAGGTCATGGCATCACATTTAACAACTAATAGTCATTTAGGTGACATGCATCATGAACGGTTGATGCATTCGATTATTGAATGACAGACACATGATCATAAAAGTTAAATAAGATTAGTTTTAGACATTGTTAAACACATTTGGAGTTATGTGTGGAATGAAGTGACAAATGTTATTCCACATAAATATGATGATGGTAAATAAGGTAAAATGATGGAGAAATAGTATGTGAACAGTAACCAAAATGGTTTTTTTGATGGAAAACAGTAGCTTGATGTGAAGTCATGAAAAGGGGAAAGTAGTAAAAGTGCTAAAAATGACTTTTAATCAATAGACAAGCTCTTCTAGGGGTTGCTACCTACTGTGGAGGTTCACTACCATCATCATATCATGCAAAGAGATGGATTATAAAGGTGAGATTACTTTCCTCTTAGGCAAGAAAATATTCTCTACCAAACTAAGGCTTTAAGAACTCTCATCCTCTAAAGATACTTTGCCTATGGTAAATTCCAGCAACATAATAAATGCATGAATCAATATCCATGGACCCTCTTGAACTCTGATTCAACTAATCAAATGATTCCTAAGGTCTAAATCGATAACTTCCCTCTCGGGTTCATCATCGAATACCTAGATGACATACTAGTATGGTGATCAATCATCTAGTATTCATACATCATTAAAAGTACAAGGAATCAATATATAAGCATCAAAAGACATGATAGATGATAGTTAAGCTCCTAGGTAAGCAAATCCTAAAAGTTCATAAATAACTACTCACAACTAAACATGCTAATCAAAGAAATCAACATGCTTATAGGAGTAGACATGATAAATAAAAGAGATAAGGGGAATAGATAGCCTTTAATGAAGTAATCTTGGAAGGGTTTCCAAGAAAACCATTAAAGAAACCTCTAATCCTTGTATTCATGAAGAAAATGACAAGGGCTGCACCAATCCAAAAATCCTGATTCTCCTCTCCTAAAAATCACCCTAAAAGGTATATTTATAGTGACATCACATCCTCAAATGCCCCTAGACATGTTGGGCACCCAAAAAGGGTCACCCTAAAAACATGGGCTGGACCAAGGAAATATCGGGGAAACTGCTGTAGAAACCGGCTCACCATCAGGTGTCGCAGAAGGTAGGGCGCGTCGCTCAGTTTGCACGGCACCACCCCTGCTCTTCAGTAGCGAATAGCATGCTGCGCATGGGTAGGGGGTGAGTTAGCTTGTTATGCTCAGCGCGACCCCCGAGCTAGGGTCACGCCATTCAACCTTCCACATCCGCCTGTTGCTCCATTTTTTTTTCCTTTGACTTGCAATCCTCCTTCTTTGACCCTAGACTTGTTGACTTGGTCTTCTAACTGATAAATTGAGTCCCGAGCCTCCAAATGCACCATTTTCGCTCCATTTTACCATGCATCTTGCATCTACATAATAATGGAAGATAACAAGTAGATGCACTAATAATCCAATTTATGCACAAAAATATGTATGAATTATACAAAAATGCCACATAAAACTGTGCCTATTTTGACACACAACATACACACATGACTTGAAGTGGTTAAGGGGTTAGGTAGGATTGTGTGGTGAACCGACCAAATAAGCATGACCTAACTTAGCGTGACTTAGCATAATGAATGACGTAGTACTCCACTTAAGTATGCGTGATATGGCGTGCAGACCAAACATGCATGACTTCAAGTCATTAACGAGTTAGGTATGAGAGAGTAGCTATAAGACTACACTTCGTGACCTAACTTAGCGAAATGAATTAGGCATGAGTGAGTGGCGAGCAAACGACACTTCATGACCTGACATCTGTTTGTGTGAGAAGTGGAGAGGTTCAGAATGGATGACCCGAACATATAATGACGGGCGAGCAGAGCCGAACCATGTAGATCAGGGCGTGTAGATTCTTAGGTAGTGCTTTGGTTTCACTTGCTAGCACGAAGACCAGGCTTGTGAACTGCAATCACGAGAAGCTCTTCTCCGGATGGGTATCTTTTGGGATGACTGTTAGCATCCCTAGTGACTCTGGTTACGGGACATTCCCATAGTGGGTGTGGTATACACCCACTGTAGGTCATCCAATGATGTTTATTTAGTAATGATAAGAAATAAATGGATAATTGCATTAGACTTGTGAAAATTATTTACTATACATACTCATGAATTACTTTTCCTTTTGTTCGAATGATGGGATTTTTGTTATTAATCAATCGTGCTTAGTTTACATTGTCTGTAACCTTGTTTATTTGAGGACGTATCAAAACCTTAGTGAAGGGCCTGATACACTTCTCCTTACTGACCGTATGGACACTCACCCCCTTACATTTCAGGTGAGGATTTTGTTGAGCAGTACTATCTCGAGCTTGCTCAATGGGAGCCAGGATACAAGTACTACGAGGAAGAGCGAACTCTGGTTGATGACGCGTTGTAGTCGCTTGACATGAATTAGTTGTATCTTTATTTTTGTGATATGATTTATTTATGCTGCGGTATTACAATCTTATGTATGAAGACTTATTTTATCATAGGGCTTTAGTTATGCTTTTATTTATCACTTTGATATTAGAAAAGTTTTAAATTACCTTTGAAAAATTATTATTTGTTTATTTCAAAAAGGATTTCAAAGTCTAAATTTTTTTAAATTTTCAACAAAAATTAGGTTATAAAAGTGGGGGCGTTACAAAGTGGTATCAGAGCCATGAATGTCATCGAGGAAAGCAGCGGTCTCACTCAGTAAGCTCTTCTGTCATATGTTGTATTGTTTATGATAGAGATGTTGCTTGCCTTGAACTCTCATAATTGAGCATAAAATATTAGGATAAGTGGAAAACAAGTATCACAACTTGACCTTAAATTGAGTGCGTAAAAAACTACACAAAGTAATTAGAGCTAAATATTTGTTAAGGGACGCCTAGAGTCTCAACTAGTATTTAATTAAAATGTATAAGTCAAGGATATGATTGGAATATCATAAAAGACCTAAGGGATTAGAAACCTGGGTTAGGTAAGTGCTGTGAGTTTTCTTATTAGAGTCCATAATGTAAGTGTGGACTCAAGTCTTCATAGTGATGTAGTATTCTACTACAGCTCTAAAGTCTTAGTACTTTATCTCTTATATTTGAAAAGATTAAAGGTGGAGGATATCTCTTCTATGAGTCAATTATTCTCTTTACTTCTCACCTAGTCTTTATGTTTCTCGATCGCTAAAGACTTGAGAAATTCACCTCTTGATACTTGAAACATCTAGACCTCTCAAACAAGGTTACCTAAGATACAAGTCTACCAGGTGAAGGCAACCTTCCTTGAAACATCGCTTCATCCTTACTAACTAAAACCTTAGAATCCATAGTCATCAACCACTTTGGAATTATATCAAGACTTTCTTGACCTTTGCGTTCCTTGTTGCACGTCTCCATCACTTAACTTTGTGTCTAATGGTCATCTAAGTGGACCAAGTAGAGAAAGTTTCCCCACTGACATTTATCATCTTCAACAAAGGCTCCTTACGTGATCCCTACCAAACATATGAATTATGAGTCTCATTCCATCAATTAGTCAAGTGCTTGTTAATCAAAGAAAACCTACCATCCAAGGAGATTGGTGTGTTGTGGATGCAAGCGTGAAGTGGGAAAAGTATGTTACCAAGAGTAAGACCTCCCATCACAGTTATCATGGTTGTAAGTGAATCTGACTTATGAAAAGGAATCAAAACTTGTTGGTGATTCTTAATAAAACTAGGAGGTAATAACATCATTGTTTTAGACCTTTCAAGTTGGCTCATCTAACCAACTGACTAATAAGGATAAACCTTTTCTATGAACAGAGCAATGTGGGGTTATTACCCAACTTGCCTTGTCATCAAGCTTGGTTGGCGTAGATAACGTGTTTCATGTCTATTGTCTTTTGAAGTATCACCCAGAGCGATCTCATGTGATATCATGAGAGCCACTGCAGTTGAACAATGATTTGACCTACGTGGAGGAACCAATGGCCATTATGGACACAAAGGAGAAAGTATTACGCAACAATGTCATCTAGTTGGTAAAGGTCATCTGGAATCATCATGGAGAAGAACAAGTCACTTGGGAAGTCGAAGAAGAACTACGAAAGAAGTTCCCAAACCTTTGAGGTATTACTCCATCCTTACATTTCAAATTTGAGGACAAATTTCTTTTAAGGGGGCGAGGATGTAATAACCCTAAATCTCAGTCCAAACTAGCGGTATAGGTCGTGGTAGGTTTTACTTTGTGTTTGTGTTGCATGCTTATTTTCTTTATTTTTATATTTTATGTGCATTTCATCCTTCTATGAACTTTTATGATTTATCTTTTCCTATACATGTTAATATGTCATCATTTCATGTGATTATTAACATTTTCATCATTTCATGTACATGTTACTGTTGAGTGTCAAAACACGCACACTTTTATGTGACTTTTTCATACAATTCATACATCTTTATGTGCATAAAATGGATCATTAGTGCATTTTACTTGTTATCTTTGATTATTTTGTAGATGCAAGGATGCAAGGTAAAATGGAGCTAAAATGATGCAATTAGGAG
>JBBYHH010317601.1:0-12390 GCA_038382905.1 Daphne laureola | reverse complement strand
GTAGTGTCAGCATCAGCTTTTGTAGTAGCAGCAACCTTTCTTCGTCTGATAAGAACAATAGTGTTAGTAGTAGTAGTAACAACACTGTTGAGGTTTTCAAGAGTGTTGACTCTGCCCTTGATTATGAAGAGAGTGAGAAGAGTAGCTTTGAGACGAATGAGTGTAGTTTTAGGAGTGTTTGCTCATCCAAGCCACACAAAGGGAATGATTTTAGATGGGATGCACTACAATGTGTTCAAGGCAAAGATGGGGAGTTGGGGTTGAGTCATTTTAGGTTGCTGAAGAAGTTGGGGTGTGGAGATATAGGAAGTGTTTATTTAGCTGAATTAAGGGGTACGGGTTGTCTTTTCGCCATGAAGGTTATGGATAAGAGGTTGTTAGCTGGGAGGAAGAAGATGGTGAGATCTCAAACTGAGAGGGAGATATTGGGTTTGCTGGATCATCCGTTTTTACCAACCCTTTATTCACATTTCGAGACGGATAAGTTCTCTTGCTTGCTCATGGAGTTTTGCAGTGGCGGTGATCTTCACATACTCCGGCAGAGACAGCCAGGCAAACACTTTTCAGAATCAGCTGCAAGGTTGGTTTTTTATCTGCTGCTTCTTTGTTTGACAATGCTACTTGGGGAAAGATGATTCCTTTCATTGTTTTTCATTTAAAAAATCTTAGGACAACCATGACTTTAGTTCATTTGTGGGAAAATGTATGTGTGGGGTTGGAGTCTTGGAGATGATTGGTTTGAAAGTTACCAACTTTAGGTGACAATAGTTTTCTTTGCACTACCAATTTTCTGAACAGAAAGTATTCAGCAACTCTAATTAAAGGTCTTACCTTGTGGCTTCCCATTATGAGAATGAACACGCACAATTACTTATTTGGATTTTTCTCATGTCTCTTGCTGCCCCTAGACTAACAGTATCCATATGGTTTAAGCAAGTTTTGATTGTTTGTTCTGATGACAGTTTTGTGCTTGTGAAGGTTTTATGCCTCAGAAGTGCTTCTGTCACTTGAATATCTACACATGATGGGTGTTGTGTACCGGGATTTAAAGCCTGAAAATGTTTTAGTGAGGGAAGACGGCCACATTATGCTCTCTGATTTTGACTTATCATTAAGATGTGTTGTCTGCCCCAAGCTTGTGCAGTCAAGCGCAGAGCCATCTTGTAGAATGACTGCCTACTGCATTGAGCCGGCATGTATCGATCCATCCTGCAAGCTACCGGTGTGTGTTGAACCTTCTTGTTTCAAGCCCACCTGTTTCAGACCGAGACTATTTAACAAATCGACCAAGGCAAAGACAAAAAGTGAGAAGAAGACTAGTTCAGTAAACTCGGGTGCTCTTCCAGCGCTTATTGCAGAGCCTACTGGTGCACGGTCGATGTCATTTGTTGGAACGTACGAGTACTTAGCCCCCGAGATAATCAGAGGAGATGGTCATGGGAGTGCAGTTGACTGGTGGACTCTGGGAATCTTCCTGTATGAGTTGATGTTAGGAAGGAGTCCATTTAAAGGGAGTGGAAACAGAGAGACTTTGTTCAATGTTGTTGGGCAGCCCCTTAAGTTTCCAGAGGGATCTTCAATCAGTTTCGCTGCGAAGGATTTGATTCGACAGCTGCTGGTTAAGGAGCCTCAGAAGAGATTGGGTTCCAAGAGAGGTGCTACAGAGATCAAGCAACATCCTTTCTTTGAGAATGTGAATTGGGCTCTCATTCGCAGCACACATCCTCCAGAGGTTCCTGAACCAGTTGATCTTTCTTTCTTGAATCATACTTTCAAGTCATCAGTTCCTCCAGATAATGCTACTGATTCAGCTAGGTCATCAGGACCTTACTTAGATTTTGAGTTCTTCTGAAGAGTTCCCTGTAATTGTCTTGTTTCTCTGTAGTTTCCTTTTTTTCTTCCTCCTTTTGTAGTTGGAATTGGTTTATGTGAATTCATGTCAATCTTGCACTTCAATAGTTCAATTACTTGAAAAACTTCTCCAAAGGCAAAAATGTCACTGTTGTTTTCAACATAGGCATACAGGCTATTGTTAATATGAAGTTTATAAACAACATTTTCATAGGTGACAACTAAACTACTAAGGTTTGTTCTTTACAAGGTGCTATGTTACAAGCTGTGAATTACTAGCATTTCTTCCTTGGGCCTGATGATAATGGTTTTGCACGTCTTGCTATCAACTCAGTTCTACTTTCAGAGCTGGGGGAGCACATGGTTTGTCGCCCTTCTCAATCAGCAGCTGATGATCAGAATAACAGTCTCCAATTGTACTTTTTGGAAACGATCCTGCGAAAAATAAGCAATTCCTGTTATGTTAATCAAATTAGAGAGCAGTTTCAGAAAAGAAAATGTTTCGAGGAGCTGACGCAGTCCTTGATGAATCAAGTTCCAGCTTTGTGTTACGGGGTCATGAACAAGTATTGTCACATGAATTTCATAAGATAGTGATCGTCTTCGCCTATGCAGCGAAGGATATGCTCATGCCAGCTCAAAAACGGAAGCAAGGCTAAAGTGCATTGAAAGAAAACAATGATCGGTGATGGAAACCGAGATTGATCAGAGAAATTATACAATTAAGGAAAACAAATGATCAACAATGGAAATCAAGTGATTCACAGACTAATTGTATAAACAGATGCGTCGAATTGAGCATTGCACTGAATGTGGGGTACCTTGCCACCTCATAGCAATTTAGGAGCACCACCATCTGACCAAAGGAAATATACACCATGATGAAGGCAGCACCCACCAACCACCGAGAATTCCCAAAGCATTTAACATCTGAGATCCAACTTCGACTCTAGCAACACAAAGAAGCTTATAATCCTGGACCTCCACTTTACTTGCATACAATGACTGCATAACACCATGAATTGCCGTTAGTAAATGGATGGTCTGCATTATGAAATAAGAAACTCTCCTTCCAAGAAGGTTTGCATGTTTGTAGCACAAAATTCATGAATTTGCTCTTTAGATGGACGAGTAGCGCATAGAAATGCCTAAGTAAACATTTTGCTGTCCATATTTACGTCTTCCATAACCATCTGAGTCAAACGTTAAAAGTAAAACTGAGGTAGTTTTGGTGTCTAGTCCTAGCAATTCTTGGTAAACTCTGCCCATTTCAGAGAACAGGATAGATAAAAGTAAATTTTCCCTAAAAAATGTCATGAAATACATACCTTTGATCTGCAAAACAGCGGCTCTTGAAGCGTGAGCTGATGACGTAACTGCAATATTATACCTTGCAATCAAAAACTGTTGAAGAATCTTTTATAAGAAACACTTAATACAGGCTAACTCAATTCTTACCCTCTATTTGCATTCAAACATCACCAAGGGAAAACTATTGTTAATAGTTAGAGTTCCAGAAGATAAAACAGAAGGAACACATCTAACCTATCATGCTACAAGAAATTTATCCAAATCTCTACTGGAGATTTTACTCCCCTCCATTGCTTCCTGAAGACATTCTTGTAATTAAGGAGATAAGAGTAGCATAATTAAACTTATGGTTTCTTCAGTTTTACTATCTTCTAAGCAGTATTCAAATAATTAAATTCCACCTTCATCTTGTGTTACCAACCCTAGGAGCTAACTGTACAGTAATAATCCTCCATCTACATGTGAAAGCAACAGCCTTTTCACTTCATCAATTCAAAATACTTAAAAATAACAAAACACCACTAGCTTCCAGCTAAAATAAGAAGTTGTAACCTGTTCAACAAAAAGATAAATCGATGAAGGGCTCGGTCTGCTGCTCAATAGGAAAAGAACCACCCTAGCCGCAAGCATGACGGGATCATCCCAGCCAACGAAAATGGTATATATGAAGATAATAGGTGGCCAAAACTTCTTCAGGAGCATCAGCAGTTCCCCTTGATCTTCTTTCATGTCGAAAGGATCATTATCCTCTTCAGAATCTACAAGAACATCCTGACCTACAATCATGGAAACCAAACATACAATTGCAACTGAAAACCCTACACAAAACATTCCTGGACACTTGATAGCTCTCAAAGAATCGGAAATAGAAAACGTGACTTACCATCCATAGAATGAGAAAGATGTGGGCAACCAATGGAGGCATAAAGAACTGATGCAACTAAAGAGCTTCCAAAAACCCTAGGCCCTGAACATTCAGAACTTAAAATCATTAGAGAATTAAAAAACGAAAACCAAAACAAAAACAAAGCATAAAGACTTTGGAACTGAATCGCTCCGGAGTTTTTGAAGTACCTGAGAAGCAGTGATTTGAGACATATTTTCCCCTTAATCTTGCCAAATCACAGCGGAGAGGCTCAAAAACTTGTACCAATTTCTTCGAATTCCCAAAGTTTCTAGCGACTGTGCAGACTAAAGACGTCCATTAATTAAGACCTGGGAATCAAAACAAAACAAAGCGACAGAAGCACAAAGGAAGGATCATGTGAGAGCTACCGATCCATAAAACTCACGTTGGTGCCTGAAATTCGAGACGAAAAAGTTCGAGGACGTGGCTACAGAGACTGAATTTCTAATCTGGATCAGAAGTCTACTCGTACGTGCCATTTTTACAGAATCTCGAATAAGGATCAGACTGAACTTCAATACCGGTAGAATAGAACCGGTTCTTCCTTGGAATCTTGGCCAGCAGGAGGAGAAGACAGACAGATATTCAGACTGACCTGCCAAACGACATCGTTTACTTGGAGGCATAAACGATTCGAAACGACGTCGTTCACAGTGAAATGGCCGACTCCATGGCTTTGGTGAAAAGCAAGAAACAACCCCTCAACTTTCTGAGTTATCACGATTAGGCCATCAAACGTTTTAACCTACCAATTAAACTACTGAACTTTTGAAGTTGTACCAATTTAGCCACTGTGTCTGATTTTTTATGATTTTGCACGCGGAAGAACTACTGGGACTGAGCAAGAAGTTAAAAATAAAGTGCATCTAAGTGCCTAATTAAAAACACACGTTAAAAGAATACATTTGGGAAAGTCAGAGCGCAGTTAGGATAAGGGGAATGGAACTAGGGTTGTAAACGAGCCGCATCGAGTCGAGCTCGAACTCAGCTCGAATGTTTTAGATCGTGCTTTAATTCGGCTCGATAGCTTGACGAGTCTTCATGATAAAGGCTCAAACTCGACTCGATGTAATGCTCGAGTTCGGCTCGATAGCTCGTGAGTTGCTTGAAAGCTTGTCTATCGAACCCAAACTATACTCGAGTTCAGCTCGATAGCTGCTCGAAAACTTGAAAGTTTGGATTAAATTGAGGTTTTATAACAAGTTAGTGTTTAAAATATATAAAGCTCGATAGCTTGATAAGCAATCGAGCCGCACTCAGTAGCGCTCGAACTCGGTTCGATAAAATTAACGATCCTTGAACTCTGCTCGAGTTCGAACTTGAAGCTCGATAAAACAGTGCTCAATAACACACGAGCCGAGTTCGAATTCGAGTAAGTTCGATAAGAGCTCGGCTCATTTACAGCCCTAAGGGGAACGACGTGATATTCTCTTAACATGTGTGGTCTTTTTCTTTTAATTGAATAGCTAGCGACACTTTAGTTTTAACTTTCTGTTCAATCCGCGTTATTTTTTCACCTGAAATATTATCAGAAATCAAACGCAGTGGGTAAATCGGTATAATTTAAAAAAAAAAATCAGTGATTTAGTCGACAGGTTAGAAAGTTTGATAACTAAATTGTGACAATTCAGAATGTTGAGGTTTTTTTTTCATTCCTTTTTACCACGGCTTTTTATGGTGCCATCAATTTCAGTTGCCAATTCATGAAATATCTTGGAACCGAAAATATCTCTGTTCATTACTCTGCATCCAAAAACGATATATAAGAGGTCAATTTTCCAATAAGAGTGAAGGCATGGAGATGGGATCAGCTTCTTCTGTTGCTCCTCTTTATACTTTGTCAGTACAAAAACAACCTCTTTTTTCAACCCATTTGATCAGTTCAGGCAACTTGAATCCTCCAATGTAATCAGATGATTGATAAAGCAAGAATCTTTCTTCACTTGTTTTTTTTTTTTGAGATTTTCGTTTAGCTGAAGTCTCACTGTTGTTGTGTCTTGTCTCAAGGCTGAAGCAGACCAGTAGTGTGATCAGTTGCTGTGCTAGAAAATCTGGGCAAATTGCAGAGACACAGAGGAATTACTATGACTTGCTGGGAGTCCCTGTTGATTCAAATGTGAAGGAAATCAAAGAGGCTTATAGGAGATTACAGAAGAAACATCACCCAGATATTGCAGGGAAAGAGGTACTTCTTCTCCAACCAAGCTCTTTGTTTTTGGCCCAAAATCCCAGCATCTCATTTTTTAGTACTTCACGGCTGGTTTAGTATAGCTGAAGATGCAAGAAAACCAATAAAAAAGATGACATCTTTAATGGCAAAAGTATAAGCTTTAGAACTCAATTTACTCAGCGTGGAGATTAAGTGGATACAAGATTTCGGTGTAAAAAATAAAACAATTACTTCCTCCATGCTTCAAAGATTGTATTATTTATTTTAATTGTTTTGTGATATTTAATTTAATTTTTTTTTTCATGTATGTTTAGATATCTAAAATTAAATAGTAAGTATTTTTTATGTAAATCATAATTTATAATATATCTTTTTGTAAATATATAATAAAAAATTATTTTTTTGCGTTATTTATCTTTGTAAATATTTGATTCAAGTATTGGATTTTGAAATATGAAAGTCAAATGATGCAATTGTTTAAGTACGGATAGAATATTTAAGTTAAAATATTTTTTTTTAATAGGAAATAAAATGAGTGGTAAAGTAAAATGGTTTTATTATCAAATAGTCCCCTAAACTATGTTAACTCGCGCACTTTAGTCCATGAACTATAAAATGTGCCAATTCAGTCCCTGAATTATGTAAGTTCAAGCACTTTAGTCCTTTAACTAGGTAACTCGCTCACTGAGACTTTAACGGTGTTAGTTTTTTGACAGATGTGTGATCTATTTGTATGAATTTAAAGCATTTTGTTGCATAGTTAATGGACTTTGGGTATAAATTAGAAAGAATTGTGATCATAATAATCATTTTCTCTAAGGTCAACTAACATTAATACAGTCAAAAGGGTAAAGTGCTTGAGAATGGATAGTTGATGGACTGAATTGACACATTTTATAGTTTAGGGACTAAAGTGATTGAGTCAACATAATTTGAGGGACACGAAGTAAAATAGCTAGGCTGATAAAAGTTTCCATAAAAGGAAATATATCAATTTTTTCTTTTTATAAACATCTCAAAAAGAATAAGCACATCAACTTTTGTGATACGAAAGGAGTACTATTATGAAGCAAACTTTTGAGTATTGTGTTTAGGGTCATGAATATACACTACTGCTCAATAAAGCCTACAAAGTGCTGATGAGAGAGGAGCTTAGAAAAGAGTATGACTTTTCCATTGGGCAAACAAGACTGCGTTTCAGTACAAGCAACTCTGGCTTGGATCAGGATTACAGCTCATGGAATGGTCCTCTGAGATCTCAGGCACTCTTTGTAGATGGAAGTGCATGCATAGGTCACCTGTTTATCTTGTTTAAACATAAGTCTATGTATAAAGTTTGTGCTAGAATGACTGAAGTATTATTAGCAGGATGCCAAGAATGCGTGCATCATGCTAGGAACACACTGGTTATGGATGGAGGTCTTGGATGTGCAAGGGTCAAGATTCAGTACGGTGATGAAGATGAGAAGATTCGGGTCGCGGTTGATTTGTGTCCGGTGAACTGCATTCACTGGGTTGATAGGGATGATTTGGCGGTTCTTGAGTTCTTGAGTCAGCCACAGGCAAAGAAAGGATATGGAGTGTTTGGAGGAGGTTGGGAGAGGCCGCCTAATAATATATTTGCTGCAGCCAAGGTGTTAACTAAACAGTTGGAGCGTGACCAACAAACAAGAGGTAAGATTTTGGCCATTCCCTTTGGTTTTGGGTCCATACCATTAGCGGATCTAGAGTTTAAAAATTAGATGAGCGGAAAAACAATCAAATAATAGATAATTTTTTTGATAAATTAAAAACACAATTCTTACATAATATTCATCAAAGTTCGATCAAACGATATAATATTTATTAGGGTATTAGTGGATAAACTCTTACGTGGAAAAGAATTGTTGGGTTATAGATGAGTATATTGAATTTTTGGTAAAATATTTGGCTACCACGCCTCCATGCTCATCCATCTCTCGTCCATACTTACTCTCATAAAGATTGCAATTTCTCTTATTTTCGTGATTTGTTGTCCCATTTTCACATGTCGTGTCTCTTTCCTTTAGTGTAATTATTTAACATCGTTACTTTATCTGCTACTCCTTTCATCCTAAAAAGAATACTTTGTTTGATTTTTAATGTTGTGGTTGACCTAAATTATTATTATGAAGAATTGTTTTAAATAAAATAAAATAAATATCTTTACAAAAATATTCATGTAGCATTTGCATTTTTATTTTTATTTTTCCATTTTCAATGTCAAAAGGCTGAAGAATTTTTTTTTTAAATTAAATACTGAAAAAGAAATAAAACATTGTTTTTAAGATGAGGAAGTAAAAGATAATATTTCAAGCATAAAGTCAAAATTTATTTACAAGTGGAAGTGTAATAATTTTTTAATCAATTTGAACTACATAACGAAATACTGTGATAAAATATTTCAATTGTATAAAATAAAAAAGTCTTATTTGTTATGAGAAAAATATTTTTTAGCCACTTTATACAATTTTATGACTAATACTTACTTTAATTTTATCAAGATTTTAAGCTTTATATGATAAAATAACAAGTTTTGTTACTTCAATAAAATATAGTCATAGGTAAAGGACTACAAAAATGTTTACCCATTTCTTCCTCAGGCTGGGCTAATGGGCCGCTCGTGCTGGTGCGTTCGTTTTGCTCTAAATGTCATTTGACCCTTAAACTATGTATTTATTTTTAAAATGACCCTTATACTATATTTATATCAGAAAATACTATCATTACAGTAATAAATTATAGAATTTTACTGGGGCATGTGCCTCTGCGTGACCCCATGGTAGGCCCGCCCCTGGAAGAGACGGAAGCTCAATCAGAGGCTCGAAGTAAAGCAAGCTGGGAAATGAAGGAGCAGAGGCTCAGAAGATCAGTTTGGGATTTGTTAGGAGCAATTTTTAGATGATATACAAAGTGGAGTGTGGAACAAGGAACAAAGATATGTGAAAGGACTCTGGAGCAATTTTTAGACTTGGTAACTTGTAATTATAATGTTTCACTTGATTACAGGCTTTTATATGTGTGAGTAAATTAAGGATGCCTTTAGTTGTGAGGATTCTTCTAAAAAATTCTGATTTTTTTTTTGTGAAAAAAAAGAAATGGGATGAAAATGTTTTTATTTAATATTTTCATTTTCATAAGAAAATAATTCTATTTTGTAAACAATTTTGAAAACAATAACTCCGAGACTCCCGACTCATCGTCTTCTTCATCGAAATTCGACTTTTTCGCTGTGGTGACGTCCTTGGTGATGGAGTTAGGGATTAAAGCTTGAGGACATCTAGATACCCATTTCAAGCTACTAAATGGATCGGATCCCAAGTCTACGACTCTGTTCATTTTGTTCTCGCCATGTTCTCCAACAGGGGCTTGACGATCGAGTCTCACCGGTGGCAGCGACGGCCTGGAACGGAATAGATCGAGGTGCTATGCCCCAGCGTTTGTCAGACTTGATCGATCGATCCATCTGACACGAGCTTCACGAGCACAGGTGCACAAACGACCATGTTCAGAATTTGTGTCGAGAAGACGGCGAAGGAAATTTGTCAGATCATGGGACATCTATTTGGGCACCAGAATTTGCCCTTGTAGATCTTGTATAGGGTCATCAGACTCGAATCGTTAAACGACAAGTACCTGTTCATGAGTCAGACATATCTAAAGTCGTGAATGCTTTAAGAGTTGTTGCTGAAAAGCATTTTACGAATATCAAAAGACATGGAGTTTAATTTTTCTAGGATTACCAGAATTTCAAATGCTTTTGTTGCAAGAACCCATACGACTAAATAATATTCTAGGTTTGTTTTACAATATGGAGTATCCAAGACTCTTCATTTTGTATGGAATCTAGTTGAAGTTGAATACGTTAGTCTTCTCTACTTGGTGCATAGTTTAAGTATTTTCTCATCACTTCCATTCTCGTGTTTTCTTAGGTAGACTTAGTTTATAACTTGTCTAATCTAAGTCTAGTGGAGGGGGGGAAAATGAAAAATTCGTTGTACCACACAACTATATCTAAGATTCTAGAAAGCTGTGAAAGTATTAACAGTCAGAATATAGATAATTTTTATTTAAAGAGTCAAAACGAGGAAACACTTCTCTATATGTAAAAAAAAGTGCCTAAAATTAGTTATTAAGTCTTTTTTTCCCCTCTAACCTCTATACATTTGTTGAAGTTTTACTATTGATGAATAGTAACGCACCGAATATAAACGGGCCACATCAACATTTTTTTTTTTTAAACTTTTTTTCTAAGTTTTTTTGGTGAACAGTAGCGCTGCCACATCATCATTTTTTTCGTTGATGAACAATGACGTAGCTAATAAGGTTGTGCCACGTTAGTTTCTTTAAAAAAAAATAATTTTTTTTGTTTATTTTTTATTTTATTTTTAAAGTGTGTTCGTTTATGCGAGAATTTTTATGAAATTTGGAAATTGATATGAAATTTATGAGAGAATATTTCTAAAAGTTTTTTTTTTTTTTTCATTGGTCCCCGAAGTTTTAGAGCTAATATTCTGAGTTTCTTATAGACTTCCAAATTATTTTACTTCCCAAATTAATGTTATTCCTAATACATTTAAGTCGATATTTTATCTTGATATACCACTTCCAATCACAATATGCAATTTCATCCATTTTAAAGGTTGATTACTCACTTCACTTCTATTTTATTCTATTTTACGAACTGCACCCTAAAATTATTATTAATTTTTCTTTTACTTTCTTTGTTATTTTTTAAATAATTTTTTTTGTGGATAGATAACATCTCATCTTAAAATATTCCGATTTTATTTATCTTTCAATTACTGAAAGGACTATATCTTATTTGATATTTATTTCTTATATTTTTACGCGTTAATTTACGAATCGTAAAATTTATATGTATATGTAAAAAATTAAAATTATATTTTCATCTATAATTATTATTTACTGTCTTATTAATTTAAAAAAATTATAGTACAATCTATAACCGTTTTTTTATATATCACAATCTTTTTAAATTTTTATAAAATATTGTAATTAATATCCGTTACGGAACACGGAAAAATCTTGTTAGTTACTGTAAGTCTTCCTTGGAGAAAAGGATAAAACCATTTTTTTAACTCATAATCACGTTCACATATTTGTTGTGTTTTATTGTCATTAATTTTAAGCATGTTTACGACAAACAAAAACGAAAAGGACCCACCTCACCTACTCACAAATCTCCCAACAACCAAGGATTGCTCCACACTACTAATTTGATGTAGGAATGTACTTTGGAGGGTGAGAATGTCACCAGCGATACTTTATGTTTAGTCATTTATTAACATTAATGCCTCATCTTTAAATTTGATCAAAGAGGTTTTTATCTTGATGATTTAAGACCAACGGAGGTGATGTAAGTACTCTCTCCATCACTCAAAAAAAACAAATTAAGGGAAAATTACAAACTCCCTGAAATTAGGTGAAATCTTCAATTTACTCCATCTAGTTCTAAAAACCTGCAGTTATCTCCTCAAAATTTAGTAAAATCTTCAGTTACCTTATTGACTATTTGTGTTATCAGTTGACCTTTAATAATTTATAAGATTAGCTATTCTTATTATCACTAATATTTTTTATCATAACACTTCAATCCCAACATTTTATTTTTCTCATTTCTCCCTCTCCAACCGGTCACCCTGCCTAGCCAATCCATATTTTTTTAGAAGGGGAGTCCATTTGTATCTTCTAATGTATATTATTTCTCTGTATTAATTTTTTTGCAATATTTTAAATTGACACGGGAAATAAAGTGAGAAAATTTTAGCTTTAACTATCCTATGTTATCTATTTTTATATTTTACAATGTTGTTAGACACATAAACCGAAAAAACAATACCATTATAAACAATAAGAAAGTATTTTCCTAGATTTTTTTTATAAAAAAAAAATAGAAAATTGAAGAAAACAAGTATTCGGAAATTAAATAGGCCAATATTTACTGTATTTTACTATTTTTAAACATCACTTAGTGTTATAAAATCTTTAGGGCGAGAGTAAAGTGCACCGGTGGTCCTATAACTTTAATTATCGTCTTATTGAGGTTCCATTTTAAGTTTTCGTCCTCTTTATGTCCCGTTTTAAAACTTAAGTTGCATCCATAGTCCTA
>JBBYHH010317379.1:0-12390 GCA_038382905.1 Daphne laureola | reverse complement strand
CTCAACATTCGTTTGAGGAGGTGCTAGGTCCATCCCTTCAACCATGGCTTAAAAAATCAACCCCATGATGTTCAATAACTAGGGTTTGAGCCACTTCTATCCATAATCTCTTCATCTTTTGATCTCGGGTGTATATGCTCCTCTCATTACCATTAGAGGTTCATATCACCAGTGCCTGGTTGGCTCTATACTAGTGCATGCGCTCACCTTGGATGCACCTATCTTGTAAGTGACACCTCTTTGAGCCTCCACACTGGTGCTTGGAAGTGGCAATTACCTTCTTTCAAAATTGCACTCCAACTTCTCAATTTGTGCAATTTGGCCCTCTCAGTTCTTCTCTTGGACTCTAATTCTCCATTTTAGCCCGGGATGATGTTCACTGCTCCGCACTTTGCCATTTTACATCCCGAACATCCAATTTAAGCTTATTTTACTCCTTTTTCACCTCAATGATATGCATTCTGCAAAATATAGACAAAGTAGATAAAATGCACTAATCACATTGTAAAATAGGCATAAATGATGAGAATGGTGCCTTAAACACCCTAGAAATGTGTGCGTGTTTGCACACTTATCACACCCCCAAACCCAAATCATTGATAGTCCCATGAAACAAAAACATCTAGGAAAGTGAAAACTTAAAGTTCTCTAAATTTAACCGTCTAAAGTATTCAGACAAAAACAATCTTTTTGGTGTAGGCACTTCAAGAGAATCAAAATGTGTGTGCAAGCTAGGAATCAACATGTTCAACATAGCTTGAGTAATCCTAACAAAAGATCCATAACTTGTAAAATGCACAAGTGAACCGAATGTGAAGGATTTCTTAACATGAATGCATGACAAAAATCAAAGAGGCACATTGATCTTGAGCAATTATTACTTCTAAGGAAAGTATAGACTCCTACTTTAATGGAAATCGTTCAGCCCTGAGATTTAGCTAGTGAATGCAAGTTTCCCATTTCCCAACACTTTTTATTCCATTTATTTAGTTCCTTCTCTTTTTTTGTGGTGTTTTTCTATTTTTACACCTTTATTTTTTGTTTTTATTTTCTTGGGTGCTTTTCTATTTTTGCACCCATTTTTAAGTTGTGTGAGGATGGGTGTCTAAGCTCTTAAAGTAGGATCCTAGGATAGTGACTATAGGCCATGAATACGGTGTAGTTGAAAATATGTCTAAGTATCATCCCGGGCTTAACCATCTTAAGTTGCGATTTAATGCATAATTGTACCTTAAGTTCGCATTTGGAAGAGGTAGTTAGGCCAAGCCACAGTTTTGATGCCCATGACCATAACTATCTTTCTAAATCAAGGTTCCCATTCACAAGCTGGCTAAATCAAGGTTCCTACAATTTCCATTAACTTAGTTTTCTAGCCCTCATATGTGAAGCTTTTCTTGCTCAAGGACCAACTTGAATCCAAAACTAACACCATACAACACTCAAAACAAAACATCACATAAAGTCCACAAAACATTTTACAAGATCCGTCCCTAGAAAAAGTCAAACTATGCTATAAAATATACAAAACCATCATAGAAAGCATACAACACTCATCATATTCCACTTACAACTTGCCTATGAAATTTTTTTATTTTCTAATTTGTTTCTATTTTAAGAAAATTTTCAATTTTTAGGGATTTTTTAAAATAAATTATGTACATCCTAGAAAAGATAAAACTAGATGTTTGGGTGGTGATTAGGACTCAATACTCATCAAAGGCAAGATCATTCCAGACTCTAATCAATACAACCAAATCCCCCCAAGACAAAATTGAAGGATGTCCTCATGAGATGGAAGCGGATATAAAAAGTTAGGAGAAATGGGAATCATACCTTGGGGGCCAAGGAGTCCCCGCTCATTCCATTGAGGTGTGGGGAGGTTGCTCCCGAAGTTCCACAGAGTATGACGAATTGGTCGGTCTCCTTTCTTTTCAAACTACATAATTTTTTTGCAATTAGTACAAGGTAGAGAGTGTGACTCACAAAAAGGGTATTTACAAAGTTCACAGTCAAGATGTCCTTTGTAACTTGTATGTCATCCTGAAAGTGCAAAGATACACAAGATACAAGTCACCATGGATGCAATGCACACTAAGCATGTAACATGAATGCAAGAGAGTCATAATGTGGAACTATGCAATTTGATAATTGAGATAAGATGTCATCTTCAATTTTTAGGCATGTCATGAAGCATACATATCACATGTCAATATGGCATCACACTAAAACATATCAACAATGCAACATACAACTGTGATATGAAAGGTGCTCATGATATAACATATAATACATGAAGCTCATTTTTTGTATTTTCTCAATTAATTTCAAGTTCATGATCTCTTTTGTCAATTAAACTCAAAAATCATGGGAAGAATTAAGGTCAACATCCTTAGACCTCATACATCATCACACATTCAAAAAGCGTGCTTAAGAGAATAGCCAAGGTAATCAAAGCAATTTAAAATCTCTAACTAGCATAATGAAGCTCAAGTTTAGATTCATACCTTGTTCTCTTCAAAGGAATGTGTAAAGGTGAAATAGTACCTTCCCCTTCATGTGTGGCGATGTTGGTTGTTCATGCCTTAATAGTTGGAGTAGAAAGAGTTGAGAATTTGAGATTGCTTGTGCTTCAAAGAAGAATTAAAGATGAACTTGTTCAAGGGGTAAAAATTGGAGTAGGGGACTTTTGGATGTGAGAGGCGCATCCTCAAGGCGATATAATGGTACCAGGTACCAGTGCCTATAAGTGGGCATGGCGCTAGATTCATTCGCTAGAAACTGGCACATTATGCTATTTTTCTCCAAAACTTGCGCCTGATGGCGCCATATGTCGCCTCTCCTTGGCGCTTCCCCTTTCCATTTTTCTTCCAGATTTCTCCATACATGCGTCAGCTCGATGGTAAGGTGCTATATGTGGCGCCTTAAACTGGTATCATGTTCTAAAAGTCCTCATCCGATCAGGTTAAGTAGCACCAAGAATTGTACATGGCA
Source organism: Daphne laureola (assembly GCA_038382905.1). Taxonomy (NCBI): domain Eukaryota; kingdom Viridiplantae; phylum Streptophyta; class Magnoliopsida; order Malvales; family Thymelaeaceae; genus Daphne; species Daphne laureola. Next base: position 9,399 of record JBBYHH010317379.1, on the reverse strand, counting down.
CCATAATATGGCGCCTGGATTGGCTCATTAAGTATGCCGGATCTCCTCATTTTGCTTGCCTTCATCTCATTTTACACCATTTTCTTCAATTGTTCATCAAATTGGTATCTCTTTCCATTGTTGCTCTCCAATTGATCATCCAAGTCTCTGAAAAGGTCTCAGCCAAACTTGTCACCACCACCCCCAATCCCGGCTCGGCGGAAGCGTTTGTTTGCGGAAGCGGAAGTCAGAGACCGAGCGGTGGTTGATGGCGTCACTCACTTAACTTTATTTGGTGGTCCCAATGACCCGACCCTTAATTCTTTTTCTAAATTCCTGCTACATTAACAGTTTTACAGAAAATCACACAATTAGATCATATACAGATATAACGTTGAGCTCATCTCAACCCAGATGCACCAGAAAGGAGTCTCGCCCACTTTGTTGGGAAAGAACTCCCCGAGAAAGACAAAACATACAAATTTACAGATCAGAATAAAACAAATCATGTAATGCTACCTATATGCATCCTATGCTTATAGAGCCCAGAATACACATACTATACTGTTGTTCGTGCTATTTATAAAAAACAAAAATGTTAAACTGTTAGTCCAAAAATAATCATGCTTGACCAAAAAATAAAGAGACAAAAAATCATTCCTCTAGCCAGACTAACCCCTAATTCAGAATCCGAACCAAATATACTATTAGGGAGCCATATACCTTAAAACCAAAACCCAACATAATGACCTGGCAGAACTATTCTGCAGTCGGCAACCAGATGCTCCTGAAAAGTATAAGTTTATTAGGGGGTGAGTCCTCAAAAGGTACTCAGTAAGAGGGGTAGGCACAGATAACGGATAATTTTAAAAACATTTTTCCTGTAGAAAAGGGTTAGTATGCAGTGGACTAGAAGATATACAATCCTAGATATTCCAGGAATATGAAATGCAGATGACATGATATGCAATAATCAGAAGTCCCATCAGACATGTTTGGATCAGTCCCGTATGGATGGTTCCCGACCTCCATTATAAAAGATAATCCCAGAACGACAGCACCCAAGATGGCTTATTAGGCTCACCGAACAGAAGGGTCATAATTCGCATGGTACCAGCGAGGGGTGTACGGCCCCTAAAAACTGTCATAGCCACAAAGTGACTATATCCAAATAAAGCAGAAAATTGATCCGTTGTCGATCACCGATATGATAAAAGTTCTGCATACCGTTACCCTACCATGTGACTAGCCCGGGAGTCACTGGACCCCACCCTTGACTCGAGTACTAGCCCTTAACTAGCTTAATACGCATGAACAAAAATCTGCATTGCATATTAAGAAAGTTAAACCCCTTATCTTATAAACAGAAAGCGGTCGATCCCACCAAAGTGAATCCTTCCCGCTACCTGACTTTCACTCTAAATTAAACAGACATACTTTAATCAACCTATATGATTAAATTACACACATGGTCCCTATACTTTCTCAAGAAGTGCATTTTCACCCTAATTTTCATAAAGTGAGTAAAATTCACTTAAATTCCATACTTAATTCCAAAAAGGTTCTTATTTCACTTAATTCACCAAAATTACACATTAATATCCAAACTTTCATGAAATGTGCAATTTAGCCCCAAAACTTCAGAAAGTGACAAAAACACAATTTTTGCTCATTTTTTCAACACTTTGTGATTAATTCCAAATATTCCAAAATCACCAAATATTTCAAAAAAAAATCCTCAAACTTTCGGCCTTCATCCAATTTTTACCCAAATCTTTTTCTTCAACTTCCAACAACTCATTCTTGATTAATGCAACATGTAATCCATAAATCAACAATTTTCCAACAAACTACATCAACTTTAAACCTTCCTCATTTTCGGCCAAACATGCTTCAACACCCAAAATGAGTTTTTCAAACTTTAAACAATAATTTTAGGAGTCCATTAACATCACTAAAACATCACAACATCATGCTTAACCAAACAACATCATCAAAACATTCAAAATAAATGTTTTCGGCTTCACCAAGAAATCAACCTTCCCAAATGATTCAAGGTTCATTCGAAGCGTTACACTTACTCTAAATATACCCAAGAACACAATAGAGGCATTCTTTCAACTCAATTAAAAGTTTGGTTAAGAACATGATTTTCAAACTTCACCAAAAATCAACCATAACTTCAAATATTCCAAGAGAGGTTACTACACTTCATAATGACCTTAAATACTTGCTTACCTTAACCAAATTTGGAAGAAATTATTCAAGAAAATATTCAAGAAATTCCCCTCAATATTCAGCCTTGAAGAAACAAAGGGAGGAATGAGATTTCTTTCCATGAAATCATACTATCTTGTTAAGATAAGCTTAAGAACATGTTTACCTCTTGATCCTTGAGCTTTGGATGAAGATTGGTTCAGAAAATTTGGAAAGAACTTCCCCTTAATTTAGGCTACAAGAGAGAAGAGAAGAAAGAGATGAATTTGATGTTCTATCCTTAAGAATAATGAAGATTGATTAAGGAAACACCCTTACCTTGCTAAGACTTGATGATCCTTGGTAGGAATTGATGAAGATTTGAAGAACAATGGATGAACACCATGAAGAAAGAAGAGAGAGGAGAGGCCGAGTTTGATGGTGAGAGAGAGATATAATTTTTGTTTATGTTTTCTCTTTCTTAATCTTACTACCTTGTAATATTAGTATACTACCTCACTTAATTAGTTAACCCTTTAGGTAGATAATGTTAGGATATTATCCTCTTCCATCTCCTTAATAGCCTTAGGATTAGATTTTGTTAGGATTTCCACCCTTAGATTAGTGACACTTGTCATCCACTAACCATACTTTACCTTTCTTTATTCCTAAGTCATAATCCATTAATTCCAAGTCTTACAAAATTAACCAAAAATCCTCCCAAGCCTAATTATGCACCGGCCCAAGAAGGAAATGACCAAAGTGACTTTTTTTTAGTTTTTCCAAAAGTGACCATTTTGCCATCCGAATCCAATTTTTGGCAAAATGACCCGGGATTCCCAAAATATTATAAATTGCTAAAATCCCGCAGAATGGGTCCCAAATAAATTCTCAAGACATGGAATTCATTCATAAACATGTTCAATACATATCATTCACTCTCCCGATAATAATACAAATCCAATCCCCGGGCAAAATACATCAGCAATATATCATGCGCCCGAGGTGGGTGTAATAGTGCATATAACATAGACGATCATGTTTTGGAACGTGTATAGTCTTGGACTAATTGCTGATTTTGAGATGTATATATGCAAAATGATAAGTGCTGAATTTCTGATGCATGATTACTTTATCGGGGATTGCTTGCCTGAGGCAGCTTCTTTTCTGGCGCACCTGGTCTGAGCGGAACTCAGTATGTTATGTTGTGAATTGATATGTAGGAATGGTACTTGCCTGTTATGCTATGTTATTTATTGTAATAGAAGGGTTATGAATGATGTTTAAATGCAGAAAATTTGAAAGTACAGGATTTGTTAATGTTGTTGAGGTAATGTGATCCAGGGACCAGGTTGTGGATCCAGCCCACTGTATATTGCTACTTGTTTACAGGATAAGTGACCGTCACCGCTGCCCTCCGTCCCTGCGTCCGCTTCAGTCGGGCCGTGCATGGAGGGGGTGGTGACAAGTTCACTCTTTTTTGTGGTGTTTCTCTGTTTTTACACCTTTTTCTTTTCTTTTCTCTTTTTCTCTCTTTTTTTGAGTGTTTTCCTGTTTTTATTCTTTTCTAAGTCTGAGAATGGTTGCCTAAGCACTTAGGATGGCTTCTTTAAAGAGGGGCAATAGGCCATGAAATTGTCTTCGTTCCTGTGTCTAAAGCATCATTCCAAGCCTTACCACCATAAGGTATGACTTAACACATACTTGTATTTTAAGCTTGCACTTGGAAGATAGGGTTAGGAAAAGTGATGGTTTTGATGCCTGAGGCCATAGTCGTGATTCCAAGTGATGTCAAGCCTAGAGTACAAGTATTAGGCCACCACCTAGCCATTCCCATTCACAAGCTAGCTAAATCAAGTTTCACACAAATCCCATTAACTTAGGTGTTCGGTTCTCCTATGTGAAGTTTTTCATGCTCAAGAACCAACTTTAATCCATGATTAGACCATGCAATTCTCAAAGTAAAACTTCACACAAAGTTCAACAACACATTCCAACAAGTAAGATCTGTCTATAGTAGAACTCAAGCTAAGCCATTAAACATGATATTCCATCATCGAGAGTATACAACACTCATCATATTCTACATACAACTTGCCTACAATTTTTTTTCATTTTTTTATTTTTATGGAATTTTTGAATTTTTTTCAATTTTTAAGGGGTTTTTGAAAATTATTTTATGTACAACCTAGAAAAAGATAAAACTAGATGCTTGGTAGGTGTTTAAGACTCAAAACCCATCAAGAAGAATACCAATGATCTCCACATGAAATACAAGCAAATCCAACCAAACCCAAATTGAAACATGTCCTCATGCAAACGAAGGGGAAATAAATAGGTAGAATCGAATGGTCATACCTCAAGGGCCAAGTATGGCCCTAATGCCTCTTTGAGGTGCGGGTGTCTCTCAAAACAGCCTCGGAGCTCCCAAAATATAAAGGTCCAAGTCATTCAATCATCAACAATACACCTAGAAAAATATTCAATCATTACAATGTTCTAGAGTTTAATAAAGAATAAAGTTACAGCATGTAAGACTCTAGAAATGAGGACTTGTAACTTGAATATAATCATGAAATTTCAAATCTAAAGTTAATGCAAGTCACACATAGGCATGGTGCACAAATGAGCATGTTTGAAAAATGTGAGAGAAACATGAACTAAAAAATAAACATAGCAAATGAGTCTTCTGTGTCATGTGCAAGTGTATGAATGAGATGGAGTGTATGAACATGTATTAAAGCATAACACTAACACCTAGATGATAAACAATCATTGCATAAGGGTGTTGTGTAAAGTACTCCATGGTAAAAAATCATTACACACAAGCTCATATGCACACAACAATCATGTTCTCACAACTTAACAAGTCAAAACTAAAAAATATGGGAAAAATTAAAGCATACATGCTCATGTCCTCAATCATCATCAACATTCAGAAAAGTAAGCTCATGCAAGGTAAAAGAGATAAAATCAAGGACAAAGTCTCTAAACAACTCATTTAAGCTCAAGTGTAGATGATTATCTTTTGGTCTTCAAAAAGAAATTGAGTAAAGTCCATTTTTAGTCTTATTAAATATGTAATTAGACTATCATTGCAGGGGTGTTTATGTAAAATTAACAAATAAAATGGAATATTTAATGATTAAACTAATGGAATGACTAATACAGGACAAAAAACTCAGTCTTAGGATTAAAATAGGATGAATTCTCAAAAGAGGACCAAAATAGGATACATGTTAAAGTTAAGGGACTAAAAATAGACTTTACTCAAAAGGAATTGCAGAGACTTACAAATTGTCTTGACCTTGATTGGAGTTGAATAATTGATGGTGAATGGTTATTACGCCTTACCACTTGAAATTTGGGGTGGAAAGGCATTTTTGAAACTTTTGTTCCTCAAATGGGAGAATTGAAGATTTTTTTTGTAGAGGAAGAACAAATCAAGGGAAGGGTGTAGAGGTATTGTGCGGCTCTAAGTGCCACTCTAATATTCTCTCATGGAGCTAGAAGCTCTAGACATCCGCACCTCTAAACCCATGCGGTGGTAGACTTCTGCACATGGCAGCTACACGTAAAGGTGTGTGCAGTAGAGTGCTCTCGCACTAGAGTACCGTGGATGCTAAAGGAGCGACCCTGTCTTCCACATAATACCGCGCTCCTCCACACAAATCCCCTGCTAGGCCACCTTTCTATCTTCAAACGTGTGCACATAGACGCTTGAGCAGTGGAAAACATCCGCACAAGGATTCCACAGGTAGCCCATTTCCATTTTCTACTCATTTGCCTCCTTAACTTTTTATGCTCTTTTCTTCAAATTCCAATCAAGTTTGTGCCTCCCACCAATTTTTACCACCAATTCATGCCTTTGTTCCTCAAAAGATAAAACCGAAGTGTATCAAACTTGATTATTGAAAATAAAAACATGAAAAATAACTAACGTCGAGGTGCCTCCTGCAAGCACCACTTTTAAAGCCTTTGGCTAGGAATGACCGTGAAGGTGTGTCACGTGACTCCCTTTGGTCTTGTGTCATCCACACGATGCAAGTCTTGAGGTTGATGTCTTCCAAGATCCACCAAATTGAATTTTCTTAGAGATTTCCATGGCATGCTTCTCAATTTTGCTCTCTACCCTTCTTGACACTTGTCTAGTGGGAAGATCTCCATATATTCATCTTGGAGCTCTTGTAGGGGAGGATCAGATGGTACTCCCAAGGGTAATTTCACATTTTCAATGGATTACTCATCCCACTCTAATATATCTTCATAGTTTCTCCCGCACACTTGCTCCGAAGATGAACTTTCTTCTTCAAGTTCAGTATCTTCCAAAGGCTAATTTTCTTCAACCAGGACATTAACTTGCACCTCATGGATCTCTTCTTGATGTAAAACTTGTAAATCCAATGCCATTTATGCTAATAAAGATGCTATATTGTTTGAAGATGCACGGATCCCTTCTCCCACCGTAGACAAAGTGTATCTCTCTTCACCTTTCTTGCTACCTTCTCCCATTTCCTTGCTGAAATATGCAATAAACTTGGTGGGGGAAGGCTCTTCTTCAGTTTGAACCTCCCTGAAGAGGTGGGGGGTATGATGGTTGTCTTTGGTGACCTCTTTCTCTTCAATTTTGTTGCTGCCCTTCATGTCCTTGATGAGATATTGTAAAATTTTACTCATGTATAACAACTTCTCCTCATGTGTTGCCCGAGTTGGAGCCATCTCATCCTTGATCATTCCCTCCTCCATTTGTAGGCGAATTTCCCTCAACACATTTTTAAAGTCTTCCAATGTATGAGTAATGGAAATACACCTCTTATTTTGATATACCAAGACGGGGTGGTGATGATGCAATAAAATAATGCCCATGAGAGTAAGTTCTAAATCCACCATAAGATGGCTCCCAAGTGTTGAACCTTTGTTGATTCTGCGAACCATTTCCTCTCCATGTTGCTTTCTTCCCAGATGACCAAATATCTTGCATTTATGCCAAGTTCTCCCAAAAGTGGTCTTGGTAAGACTCCCACTAGTGCATCTCGTGGTGTGCCATCAATAGCACAAAGTACCTACAATGCAAAAACAACAAAGGAAGTAAATGTGGTCTAATAACTAAAGAAAAAAATATGATATGCAACAAACAAGACACAGACATACCCTAAACTTAAACTTGGTTACCTGAAAACGATGCCAATTTGATCGAGGGATTTTTAGTCCTCCATTGCGATTGCACAAAATGCCCAATTTCAATGAATCAAATAAATTTATAAAACACCTTACAACCCTTGTTTTGTCAATGTAGTACAAGGTCTAGAGTAAGGGATTGAACCCAAGAGAATCAGAGCATTTAGAGTATAAATGTGAAGTATGTGTGTCTAATCTAGTATGAAATGCAAGTGGGCAGCAAGAAAAATGGTAGAAATGATGGTAAAATGAGTATGCAAGCAAGAAATATAAAAGAAATCATGGAGAGGATGAAATGGAAACACTTGTGGATTAAAAAAATGTGGGCTCTCTAAGGGTGAGTCATGCATACTAAAGTTAATATGTGTATCTCAACTTGTGATCAACCAACTCCATAGTCTAGCCGTGGGTATCTCTCTCTTACGAACACCTAAATTGAGTATGATGGAGTTGCTAAACTCCACTTACTCAAACGTGCAAAAATTCATGGAATCGGAACCTAAACTCATGTACCATAAGAATATCACATACACACTTACATAGCACAAAACCTTATGAGACAAGTAAATCTATCAACTCCTACTCAATCTACCACATCAAATCAGCGAGGGTTCACATCATAACTCTCCGATCATGTTAGAGGTGAGTTACTGCAATTATTTTTACACTTCTCTCAAAACTGCAATCCATCTCCCAACGATAGTCATCCTCACCTAGTCGCTCTAACTCACTATAGTGGTGAGTCTTCCCGCTTCTGACATGGGTGACCCGCGTTCGATTCCTGGAAATGATGCCAATTTGATTATTAGGATTTTTGCAAGGATGGTTTAATTAAAGCACAACTAAAGGACTCAAACAATCAAATACATTTGTAAACACCTCATTTAGCCTTAACAATGTCAATCGTAGTACAATGGCTCAAATGAGGGATCGACCTCAAGAGAATCAGAGCATTTAGAGTAAAAATGTTCTATTTGTGTGTCTAATCTAATGTGAAATGCAAACAGACAACAAATGAATGATAGAAGTGATGATGAAAATATGAATGCAAGCAAGAAAAGTAAATGGAAGCATGGAGAAGATGAAATGGCAGAACTTGTGGATTCACAAATCTTGGCTCTCTAAGGGTGAATCATGCATACTAAAGTTAATATGTGTATCTCAAGTTGTGATCAACCAACTCCATAGTCTAGCTGTGGAGATCTCTCTTCTACGGACACCTAAATTAGGTATGATGGAGTTGCTAAACTCAACATACTCAAACGTGTAAAAATACGTGGAATCAGAACGTAAACTCACATACCACGAGAGTATCACATACGCACTTAAATAGCACAAAACTCTATGAGATGAGGAAATCTATCAACTCCTACTCAATCTACCACATCAAATCAGCAAGGGTTCACATCACAATTCTCCGATCATATTAGATGTGAGTTACTAAGGTTGGTTTCACACTCCTCTCAAAACTCTGATCCATTTCCCAATGAAAGTCATAAAGAACGTTAGAAAGCTAATCAATCGATCTCAAGAGTCTACGTTGATAAAAGCTCTTTCGAGCATTTTATCAAACATGTGATCATATACATTGATAGGCATCCATAACATGCATACTATGGTGTGAATCATGCGTAGGAGATCGATATCTAAAATACAAGATCATGGAGACAAGCTACTTGAACCCTAAGCAAGAAACTACTAAGACATAGTACATTTCCTACTCTATTAATGTTGTAAATAAACATGGACAACAATCAATAGCAACTAAATAGATGAAATAAATGAGATAAAATATAGAAATCACCTAAAAATGTTGGTCCATAAGTTAGCCCTTCAACCCCTCGTGGATTGTAGGTTGAAGGGCCTAAACCCTAGCCTCCAAGATGAGAAAATCCCCAAATTGTTGCTAAAATTCTTAGGTCTATAAAGAGCTAATAAAAACTAAGCCTAAAATTCTACTTACACTAAATCTGTTACACCCACCTCGGACGCTTGGTTCATTTCTGATGTAATTTCGGCCGGAATTTGGATTTGTATGTAATTACC
>JBBYHH010317269.1:266-12391 GCA_038382905.1 Daphne laureola | reverse complement strand
CATTATGATTAGTAGAGAATTATCAATTTGGGTGTTTAAGTTGTATAAATTTTGATGATATGTTGTATTTTTTATTACTATTTGTTAATTATAATATAGTTTATAAAGTTTCAAAACAAACCTATCGAGCTATTCGAGCCGAGCTCGAGCCTAACATATTGGGCTCGAGCAATTCGAGCTCGAGCCCGAGTAGTGCCGATAGGCTAACGGGCCGAGCTCGAACTTAAAGGGCCCGAGCTCGGCCCGACCCATTTACACCCCTAGTTATCTTAATTAAAAATTAACCTCTATACTTTAAATTTTGTACATCTAACACCCTAACTTTTATTTATTTATAAAAGAATCATCTTCTTCACTTCACCACCGCCACCACCACACTGCCTCTGATCCGTCGCCGCCTTCCGCATCTTCATCGCCCACATCTCTAATCTTTGGGTATCATCCGTCCTCCCCCAGTCACTTTCCTCCTACACTTTCTCTCCATCTTTCCCACGCTCACCTGAATAAAAACCATCGAAAGAACAATTTTCAATTACCACTAAAAAAATACAATTATTGAAATGGCAACAAACAACAAAAAGCTTCTCTATTAATCTTCCTGCTTTTGATTCTAACCCCACCCACCACCACGAGAGACCGGCCAAGAAGATGCTACTTCTTCTGCTACGCCGTCGCCGCCGTCTTTCTCACCGTCTTATCCTTCTCCTCCTCCCTTCGCCTCCTCTTATCCGGTAAGTAATTCCCTTGCCACCTATTATATTTTGTTTTTCTTTTCTATATTTATACATACTTTTCATTTGCGAATTTCGGGTCAGAGTAGGCACGTACCATCTTGTGCTTGGTTCCACACACAGGAGTCTGGTGGTGAAGAGCCGAGAGCTCCGGGAATTATGAAACCGAAGAATGACCATTCGCCTACAGGTCCGTCGCTTCAGGTTCTTGTTTATGTTTGATTGTTATGAGAATTTCAAAGAAATCGATGTGATTGCCGATGAGTCTGCATATTTACTCTCTTTTAGGTTTCGATCAAGTTAATCGTCAACGCCATTGGTCGACCTCGTCGTCCTCTCTATCATTCCGGTACAAGCGGCGTTTTCGTCGCGGTTGCTACCGCAGTTACCCATCTAATAGGTTCGAGCTTTGCCCTCGCCCACCCCTTCTATCCAGTTTTTATTTATTTATGCTATTGGTCTCTCCATGGATCTAGTTTTGATTTCTACTAAGTGCGTTGTGGAATGGCTCTTAGCAGCGAATTATATATATCAATTTCTTTTACTATATGACAGTGTTATGTTTCTTGAGTTTGGAGTTGTTGAGTAGTTAAAATGGATTCTAGTTCTCCATTAGATCAGAGATGTGGACGATGAAGACGCGGAAGGCGGGGCTGGAAACGGATTAGAGGCAATGTGGTGGCAATGAAGTGAAGAAGATGGTTCTTTTACAAATAAATAAAAGTTATGTACAAAACTTAAAATATAGGGGTTAATTTTTAATTAAGATAACGAGTAAAGTACTGTGAAATATTAAAATTACATCTCGAATTTAAATTGAATATTTTAGGACATGAAAATGATTATAGTTAAATTGTATTTTTCAACATAATTTAGTCTTAATTTTGCACCTATTAACAATGGTTCAACTTCACTTCTATGTAAATTGTACCATTCTTAAAGAAACAAAAAAAAAATCCAAAACTTTAGAGACGATCAATCCCTCCAACCTTCGTTTTTTAAAAAGCTTAACCTCAAAACGTCAACAAAGGAAGTAAGAACACACTAACAAGCAAAGTAAGAAAGACATCCATGGCTTTTCTCTAGGGAACAAATCGAGAGAAATGTGACCTAGATACTTGTGAATCAAAGTGCAGACGTTCTTCCTTCAGTCAGTTCCCAGCTCTCATCCATGGAGCTAAACTCAACTTCCCTTATGCAAGTCTGGCTTCATAATCCTGCACCTACTGACAGTAGGCTCCCGCCAATTACAAGTCCTTAAGTTTTAGGGTTCAACCAACTAAAGCAAGGAATTCAATCTGATTTACTTGAATTGCAATACCCAAAACCCAAAATATACATGATAATAACAGTCTACTGTTGCAAATGCAAGATTCCAATTACACACAAGGATCATAAGAAGAATCAGAGCTCTTGTCAATACCAACCAAACCTGTCTCAATTAAACTTCACAGATGGAGCAATAAACATTAGGTGCACAGAACAGGACTCGGTTCGTTAACTAGTACAGTCTGCAAATCATCATAACTATCTTCATCTTGAGACAACAAATGCGTAGAGATGAAGGAAGTGAAGAGAGAATTTAGATTCAGCTCATAAAAACATCCATCACCATCAAGTAGGAAAAAGACAGAACACAGTTTGGTTCAGATACCGCAACTCGTTTACAACTGACCAATTACCATATAATGATAGCCTTTAACCTAAACTAGGGCTAATCTTACTTATCATCAAGTCCAAAACATCCTCCCGTCTGGTGCAGCATGGCATCAATCTCATCACCGTCTTCCATCTCCAGCTAATTGTACAAAAGAATCAAACAAAAACAAAAAAAAACATTAGAAAACGAGTTACTGATGAGCTATCCAATTCACACAGAAAATTCACATAACAAACCTCATCCGGCGTCTGATCACCACGCAGGCGACGCCCATCAAACAGAAAAGCAATGGAGTTGAAGTCCACAGACTGTCGATCGCAGTACGCATTCATGAGCTTCTTCAGCTGAGTGCTTCGTTTAATCCTGAAAAACACCTCGTTCCCGTCCTGCCATTCATCAACCAAACCAAGAATCAATGTCAAATCATGAGGCGGAATTTGAATCAGTAAACCCTAACCCTAACCACGCCTAAGAAAGTAAGTGTAATTCTCGAACGCCAAAAACAATCGGGCGAAACAGAAACCCTAATCCAACAACCCTCCCCCCTTAAAAACCATATACAAAAGCTAATCGAGTAATCGACAACAGCGAATTGAACAGAGAACAAGCAGACACGGAAACATTTACCTGGCCCTTGACCTTGAGGTTGATGTGAGCCGCCTCACCAGGCTTCTTATCTTCTTCAGCTCCGGCGGGAGTCGACGACATTATCGAGAATTCAAACCTCCGATTCGGTTTTCTTCTAACCTACTGGTGAAAACCGGAATATGTAGAAAGCTTGTGGCTATGGCGTCGTTCGTACGCTGAATTGTTCGAGTGTGTGTGACTGTATATATAGAAATTGGATCACACGTGTGGAGAAACGGGTCGGCCCGGAGTCAACGTGGCAAGAGCGGTCCCGAAAAGGTGAGTAAAGAGGATTTAATGATGTTTTGAAGTCCGGTTTTGAATGGACGGCGGCGATTCGTTTCGTTCAGTACGTACATCACGCGCTGCGTACTCCATCCGTCCCTTCGTATACTTTTCAATCTTTTTTTATTATTCTTATCCCTTCCGTGTTAATAGTGAAATTTGAATTCTCGAAAAAAAAGGAATGGTTAATTCTGTATTTCATATATAATTTTCTCCATCTTACCTTTTCCTACGTAAAAATAGGTTTTTAAAAGGAAAACAAATAGTGAAATTTGAAATTTGAAATTTGAAAATTAATGGGAAATTTGTGAGATAAAAATAGGAGAAAATATTGATTTGATTAATATTGTTAAGAAATTGACTTTATTCTACTCCCTCCGTCCCAAAATTATTGAAACGTTTCTTTATTATTTTTACAGTATTTAATTTATAATTTATTTTTATGAAATCATAGACATTTCAAGTTAAATGATTCATATGTTTCTCATAATTTACAATCTAATCTTTCTAGATATATATATTTTTATTTTATTTTTACTGTTTTTCTTAGTTAAATTTTAAGAAACATTACAACTTGAAATAGTAAAAAAAACGTTTCAATAATTATAAGACGGATGGAGTACTAAACATTTGATCTAATAATCATGCTCCTAATGATAAAAGATGGAGGTAAATGTAAGTATTACATATAACTTAATGTATATTCTGATTGCAACATGAATATACGATAATGAATGCGGAAAAAATATAGATTGAATATTTACCTCCAGCCATTGCTGATCTGAAATATAAAGAAAAGAACTCGAAGCTTAATACCCAATAAGTTGCTGAAAATAAACCCAAGTTTGCTGTGCGAAAACGTCGGTTCCAAACCCTCACTTTCTCAGTATTTAGATGGTGTTGTTACTTAAGAGAGAGTAGATTTGGTGACCTTTTAATCTGAAATTGTGAATGCATTTATACTGTTTTTGCCATCAAAAAACAGTTAGCAATCACGATAAGGTGAGTGGGGAGTTACCTGAAGAAGTGGAGAGCGATAAGGATTTACTTAGTCCATAATAATCAGTCAAATTGGACCACTAATGTAGGACTAATAAAACTGTTTACTGAAGTTACTTAATTAGTTTTATTAAGTCCAACAAGACATCTATCACCCATCCATGTACTTGAAAGAGGTTCCAGAGATCCTTTTCGGTGCACCAGTTTGGAAGATTGTTGATGAAGAATGATGTTGTAGAAGATCTTAGAACTCTATTCAAATTCTGTCTCTCAGTATTTGTCATGCCTTTCTTCCTAAGTTGTTGGCCCCTAACACTCCTCTGTGGCTGCTCACTTTGGTTGTAGAATCGCCCCCATTCTCCTACCCCTCTCCGGTGACACTCTCACTCGACCCCTCACTAGTTCTCTCCCTCTCTCATTCCTCATCCCGACTCTCCTGAGTATATATGATCTACATGATGAAGCGAAGCTATTATTATTCCTCTGTTCTTTTCATATTGATTTCTCCTCTTGGATGATGATAAGGTAAATTTGCTTTCTCTATGGATCCTTTTGATATCAAATTAAAGAGTTGACACATATTTATATTAGTTGAACAAGGATTAAAATGATAAACAAGTAAGACAATGACATGGTAATTTTGCTAAACAAGGCTATTACCTATTAAATAAATTATTAATATGCCCATAAGAAAAAACAAGGTAAATTTGTAAGACAAGGGAATCACCTATGAAGTTTCAATTCAATACGTCCATAAAGTAAAATAAAATAAAAAAGTCAATAATATGATAAATTTGCTAAACAAGGGAACCATCTAGTGTGCTCTTTGTGAATATGGGCATAAAGTAAAACTAAAAAAACAATAAGTCAATAACATGGTTAATTTTCTCACTCATGACTTTTTCCTCTAATTCTTTTTTGGTGTGTGACCCAATTGCTGGGAATTGTACTCTCTCCATCCCACTTTCTTTGTAATATACATTATTCATGAATTAATTTATGATTTTTTATCTCTTACATTTTACATCCAAATTGAAGAAATTTGTAACATAAGTTACAGTAAAAAACATGTAGATTCTAAATATATATATATATATATATATATATATATATATATATTTTAACAAATACTCCTTCCGTACTTTAAAGATTATACCATTTATTTTAGTTATTTTATAGTATTTAATCTATAATTTATTTACATGCATGTTTACATATCTAAAGTTAAACATTTTTTATATATATCATAATTTACAATATACATTTTCTGAAAATATATTTTTGAATTTGTTTTGCATTAATCATCTTTGTAAATATTTGAGTCAAATATTAAATTTTAAAATATAAAAAATAAATTATGCAACTTTTAAAGTACAGAATCAAACTATGATCCAAAAGTCAAATGTTTCAAAGAAGTTGAAACGGGAGAGTATATGTGGACTAATTATAACTATGTACAATAGCATATAATTATTGTGGATGAATAATATCTACCCAATGAGATTTTACCACATTATCCTAATTTTTATGCAATATATTTCTCTCTTACAATTGTTGAATAGACTAATTCTTCCGTTTGATTTTATTTCTTACATTTTTAGGTCATAGCCCTAAAGTTGTAAAACTATTAGGTAAAATGTGTAAGGGTTTGACCTAAAATTGCTTTTCAAATTAAATCATTATTTAATTTCTCATTTATTTCGCAAAATCATACCATCATCTATGATTTTTTTCAATAATATTAAAATCGTAATTTACAACCAGTGCGAAGTGCTGGGAACTAAAACATTGTTTGAGCTATATGTGAGGAAAAGATGAGAAAAAATTGATTGATTTGATGGATTTTTACATATAAATGAACATGCCCCACCTCCCCCCACTGTAAAAAAAATTGAACATGCACTACGTGGATGAAAAAGGCTATAACGGCTGTTTATGTCATAAACATGCATTTGTTTATTACATGTTCTGCGTGGCATGAATCGCTTAGGTGTTAGCCAGATTTTTGGATTAGGTGTGGGTTGCGGCCGTGCACGTAAGAAGCCACGATTCTCGGGAGCGGTGTTTTCGGCGTCTAATTGCAGTTTGTTGAGTTTGAGGGAATTTTAGCCTAACTGTGGTGAGTGATTGCACCAATAAAATGGATCGGATTATCAAGCGATCCATTTTAATACGGATCGATTCATAGAATGGACCGATCCCGATCCCGATCTAAATCTGATAAAGGTGAAAGTGAATTTGTTAGTGTTCATATCAACAATCAAATAAAACCTAAAGGTTTTGTTGCAGCTGTTCTTTTGTTTGCTTTTCTGTTGATGGCCATTTTGAGACTTTCGTCTTAGTTCACTTGCTACTTATCATAGTTGGCTTGTTTTATCTTTCCTTTTGGTAAAGAAATGAGTCATTCATGTTTTAAAAAAAAAGTTTTTGAAAAATATCCACCAATGTTTTTTGAATTTCACTAAACCAACATCAATATTTTATATTTTATACTACATCCGTTCCTAAAAAAATGATGCATTTTATTTTAGCATCTAATCTATAATTTTACTTCTCTAATATTTTAATATGTAAATTTCCTAAAAAATATTTTAACGAATTATTTTTAGTAATAATTTGATTCTTCCACAACATCAAAAAAAAAATGCACCAATTTTTTAGGGACCGAGAGAGTATAGAAATACAAATATTCCAGTAATCTCCAAGGTATTGATAACTAGTTCAAATCCAGTAATCATAAAAGTAACTACTAGAGTAAACTACTTTATGCTGATTAGTTAAACACTAATTTAACTAGTTTAACTAAAAGTTTCTATTAAGAAGGTATTGCGGCAATGGAGTTTTGCTCCAGCTCTAAACTTTATAAGTGATGAAACTGGAAAAGTTTCACCTAAACACTAACTACTAATTACTAAGAGTCTTGAAAAGTAGCATTTTCAAGGACAAAAGTATCAATTTGTAGTAATTGTCTTTTTTTTTTTAGCGAAACAGAGTACTGGATTGAATCATTCAATCTGTCCAGAAGTTCTTGAAACCAAAACTAGTAACAGAGGGAAGTTCATGAAACTTGCACTAGTTAAATGTATATATACTCCAGCATATAATCAACGCTAACCATTCAGAATCATTTTCCTCCCTAACACAATTCATCAACTTGCGAAACAGAAAAATACCTTGCAAACATGACAGGATTCTGATTCGGTTCCCATATTACTTTTAAGTTAGTGAGTCCATTCAACACTTTGCTAGTGCATCAAGAAGATTTCAAGAAATGCTGGGACAGCAGCTTAGGAACCTCCAACATCCCAACAGAGTCTTTCCCGTTAAAAATCATCTTCAGCTTCTCGTCACAGAGAATTTCCTTCTTGTTTTGTGGGTTCTAAACAACAACACAGCATTGTGAGGCAAAACTTCAGTTCAGACTAATCTTTATAATCCCAACAGGAAACTTTAAGAGTGTAACTTCTTTGAAAACATTAGTAAAGCACAGACATCAATATAGTAGCTTATTTTTCCCCAAACTGTTCTCAGCATTGTCAGGCAAAACTTCTCGGTTCAAACCAACTTCAATCCTAACATGTAACTTTAGAGAGTAAAACAGAGTTGCAAAATGAAGTTTTAACCATGGCCAGTCACAAATAACTTCTTTTAAAGACCTCAACAGTGTAGCTTCTGTGAAGTGTTCTTAAAATTACAATGTTGAGGATTCAAGAGTGCACAAATTGGACTAAAACCAAGTCATGCACCTATAGCTACAATGACTCAAAGACCACAAGCATACCTCTGTGATTACAGAAAAAGGTAGATTCTTACTCCCTGCAACTTGCTCTAAAAATCTAATTTAGGGTTTCCAAGACTCAAAAGGCATATTTCACAGAAAAACTCATACAAACTGTGTTAGAACAAGAAAAAGCCTAAACATATAGCTCATCTAAGTGACAGAATCAGAAACTATAAGACCTAAGCAAATCAGAAACAAATCAGAATACTATTCAAGATTACAGTCTAACAGAAACAAATCAGAACACTATTGGAATACAAAATCGTACATGATCTAGCAGCACATGTAAGATAATGCAGGGCTATCAAGGGAGAAATACCTGAAGATTGTGCAGCTTGATGTACTCCCAAATTTTCTTAACGGCGTCGACGCGAGACGCTTCGGAGGCTCCAAGAAACCCCCCGAGCGATTTAGAGATGGGCAACGCCTTCGTCAAGGCAGCGCCTCCGCCGCCGCCGCTTCCTTTGGAAACCTTCGTCGCTGTCGATGGAACAGCAGACGCGGCCTTCGCCGCCGCCAGCAACGCTCTGCAGCCTTGGAAAACCCTAGAGGACGCCATTACCGCTCGCTCCTAGACGCTAGTCTTGCTTTGCAATGGGTTCTTTCTGATCAAAACCCTACAACCCCTTGGAAAATGTACTCTCCCAAACTTTTAAAAGAGAGACGAAAATCTGAAAAATACACACTTCAGAGAAGTTTTTTTCAGGTGAATGACATATATTCAAAACTCAATCGGTATAAATCAGAGATAACCGATAAAATTTGTAGTTCAAATGTGAAAAATCTACGAGCCCTAAGCAGAATTGGGTGAAATTTAAATTGAATAAAAATAAACAAAACTAATAACACCTAAGAGAATTAGACCTGCCAAATAATATAAGATAATGTTGAGGCAGAAGTGTGAACTCCGGTTCTAGCGACACTAAAGACTAATTAACTCTTCTACCTAGTCATCTGGATTCATACAATCTTTTGTCCGCAGCATAGAAATGTGACTTGGGGGTAATAATGAAACAACCAAGCTGAAATATGTAAGCTTGGGATGAACGTCCGTCCCATGCGAAGAAGATTGAGAAAAGATAACCAAACCACTGAAATATCTGCAACCAAAGTGTCACATTCCAGCAAACAAAACACCACCATATATCTCCAGCAGTCAGAGTCAAACTCAAATCCTGAATATATGAGCGTGACTCCATGGCCCATATATCCAGACCATAAGACCTCACTTCTCCCAGCAGGGTGAGTACTCGCTCAATCCTGCCGTTATCAACACTTGTGATTCCTCGGCAGAGCCAGAGAAATCCATGTTTCACTTTCACCCCACTCTAACATTGTCAACCCACGAAACAAACCAGATCCTTCGCACTAATGTAAAAACCATCAAAAAACCAACATCCACACCAAAGGCCATAAACAAAACAAAATTGTGTAGATCCATCCACCACAAGTGGGCCCCACATCAAGGGACCCACTCATTTAGGCCAGCAGCACCTAAAGCCCATGGGCCAAACAGGGCATTTGTCTTCAAACATGGGCAGAGGCAGATTGGATAAGGCTTTGATTGTCGGCACCGAGGTCCACCGAAAATACCGGTCGACCAAAGTCCTGGGCTGCAAGTGGCTCGAGGCTTTCGATGGACATCATGGCAGGGAGAAGGATGGCACTGGCACCGGCGAGGCAGGGCAATAGGCGCGAGAACAGGGAAGGGCAGCCACCGCCTCTCCCGCCCGAGGGTGGCCCGCCAAAGCACATCGCGGCGACGGGACCCGTGAGCCTTGAAAAACCTATAAGGGAGACGCAAAACTTTGCACCATGGAGGGCAAGATAACACATACAATCGCATGGAGAAACGCCGAAGAGACCCAAAGCGGCTGAGAAATTCACAGATGAATAGCACAAGCGGCGGCGGCGATAGGGAAGCACAGGAAGCTGGCGGCGACGACACCAGCAGGAAACCCTAGAAGACATTCTTCTTGTTTAAAAATAGTATAGAAAGTTGTCTCATTCTAATCTTCTTAGCTTATAGTACTAGTTTTTTCTCACAAGTATTACTCCCTCTACGTTTATTTTTTGTAACGTTTGATTTTGACACGAAAATTAAGATAAGTAAAGCATTATGAAAGTTTGATAAAATTCCTCTTAAAAAAAAGACAGCTATGCGGTGGGAAAGAAATGAAGTTAGTGATATCAAATCATATTATAGCAAAATTAAGATAGGAGTTGAGTGAGTGGAACGATTGAAGTTAGTGATGACAAATTAGAAAATAAAAAAATAAATAAAAGAAAGATAGTGAAAATGATAAATTGGTAACTTCATTAGAATTTTTTTAGTAAGGAGACGTTGCAAATATTTAGGAACGTCACAAAAAAGAAAGTGTTGCAATAATAAAGGGACAAAAAGAGTACAATATTATATACTCTGTATGTTCGTGAAAAATTGGTTTATTTAACTTTACTATTTCAATGTTCAATACCTTCATTCCCAAATAATGTTCCACTTTGTGTTGGAGCGGAGAATAAGGTGAATGTATAACTTATATAATTTGACATAATTACCTTTGAGTTGAGGCTACAAAAACAAAATAGAAAAAATAAAGATAAAGTAGGGATAATTTGGTAACTTTAGAGGAGAGAACTTTTCATTTAAGAAAAATGTATAATTCTTCAAGAACAATGAAAAAACAGTAAATGAGAACAGTTAAAAAAAAACAGAAAAATTATAATTAGAAAGTTTAGACTTCAAATTATTATACACATATCAATCACTCGGATCTTGTCATTGTCACTCTTGCTATTGGAATTAGTTCGACAAGGTCCTTTCCCGCCCCTTGTCAGTAAGGCATGCAGTTTCCTAGTAGAGCCAAACACAAAGCCTATAGGAGTAGCATTACCTTCCACAAGCATTGGATCCTGATTCTGAGTCACAACAAGAGCCAGCTTCTCCGAGCCATCCGTATACATCGACACTGTGTTTTGCTTAGGTACTACCTTCTTGGCCAAGGCCAATAACTCTTCATTTTTCTCAAAGTCCGGAGGCATAGGCCAGGAGATACCAACAAAGGAGCCACCTACGTGGTGGTGGTCCCGGAATATTTAGAGCTCGTTATTCACAAACCCGTTGTTTCCGACTATACCTTAACCAATCGCTAAACGGTAATATTCAATTGTCTGCAGCAACCCGAGACATTCCTTTTCGACATTATCTAGATAACCACAATGAAGATGAAAGTCGGGCATGTGTTCATACCTCAAGTAAAACCATTGCTTGCTATCTCCCAAATCAACCACGACCCCTCGACGCAACTGATCTGTCACATCAATTTATTGAGGCCCTAATTCTAAGCGTTGGTCCACAATCAACCTCCAGTACCTTACCGATCGAACTTCCTAGCGCTTCCCTAATCTCCTCAGTGATCCAATCAAACAGAAGGTCCACAATGTGGATCCAGAAATGAACGTAGGTGAAAACAAGCTTCGACGACCTATCCCCTTTCTGAAGAGCCCTTAAAACGATAAGATGTTTGTCAAATGACCAGGAACCCTTTTGCAGCACCATCTGCAGTTGAGCAGTTGAGTCGAATTCGATCACAAAGATGTTGCCCTTATTCGCTGTGGATGTCGACCGAACCTTAAAACCAAAACGTGCCTCCCACACAGCCTTTAACGCGGAAGTAAGAAACTCTACATGCGCGGCCTTGCGCGCAAAATTTTCACAGGTGTCAGACTAGAGACTTTGATGGCAGCTTCAAGGGTTTTTTTCACCGCTTTACTCTCTTCCACCGAAAGAGCTAGGCCCACCAATTGTTTGTCCAAGCGATCCATCACTACAAGACCACAAACAGAGGACGAGACCAAGCCCGACAAATCCATCTTCCAAGCAGCGCTAACCAAGTGTGTCAATGAGAGCAAAGGAACCAGGCGAACAAGGCAGAGCGAGGCCTTGACTCATAGACGTGATCTCGAAGCAACGACGAATGTGTGCGGTGCACGAAAACACTAGCAGAGAGGGAAGGTTTTTTTTAATCTTTATAGTTGATTT
>JBBYHH010317268.1:0-20954 GCA_038382905.1 Daphne laureola | reverse complement strand
AAAAATTTAAAAATTACTTATGGAAAAAATATTTGGGGACAAATCGCGTATTTGAAAGATATGTGGGTTCTAAATGCATTTTAAGAAATCGAGGAATTAGAACAGTAAAATAAAATCGAACTATAATAATAAATATATCAAGAATAAAAGATAAATAATTATATTATTGAATAAAAAATTAATTTGTAAAAGAAAGAGACTCATATTGTTTATACTTTTATTTCGTGTTTCTTGAATTATAGAAATAAAGATAATTGATCTTTTATTCACTCTCTTATGTATCAATCTCTAACTGTTTTTGTTGGTTTTTTATTTGTGGTGGTAGCGGATTTTGCTACTATTATTAGCCATCTTGGGACCTTTGATTTTTTCGTTCTCGACAATGTTGTTTGGTCGATTTTATGCATAATAAAATCTACCTTCCTTGTTAAAAAAATAATAAAAAGAAATAAATATAATTTTGTAAAATTGTATATAAGAAGTAGTAAAAACGAAGCGTCACATTGATTTTTGGTCATCCTATAAAGGAAAGTGTTATATTGCTAAAAAATATTGTGAACTTGAGTGTAGGGCCGAAACAAGTCGAGTCGAGCCGAGTACTAAGTTGTTCATGTTAGGCTTAAAAATTATATCGAGCCTAAAATTATGTTCAGACTTGACTTGAAAATAATATGAACGAGCTCGAACGAGTTTTAAATTAATCGAGCTCGAGTTTGTTCACGAATATTAATAGAAAAAATTAGAATAAAATCGAGCCGAGTTGAGCTGAGAATCTTGTTTAAGCTTGGCTTGAAAAATAATATGAACTCGAGTCGAGTTCGAACTTGTTCGTTCAACTTTCACCCCTACTTGAGTGTAACTGAGTAAAGTAGACATAGAAAAATTAACTTTATGTGTGTTTGGTAACAGGTTTTTTCATGTAGCTGTTTTATTTTGAAAAAATATTTATTAGTAATTTTTTGCATTTAACTGTAATTGTTTGATTTCAACCATTAAAAGAATATCCAAAATGATACTGTTAATTGAAATAGTTATTCCCAAACAAAACAAGTTGTTTTAGTGGAAAATGAAATTAAGAACAATCAGAATTTCAAAGTGATATCAAAAAATTAATTTCTAAAAATAAAACATTGCCAATTTTCCAAGTATGACTAAAAAATAAAGAAAGATATATATATTTTAAAATGTTTTCCTTAATCATTTTCCAAGTATCGTTTTCCTTAAGAACTAGTAGCGTTTATACTCTATTAATTGGCTCTAAAACAGTTGACACATTTAGTTAACTCGACTATTTAAATATAAATAGTGGAAATAATACGAAAATAATATATTTTAAAATATTTAAATTTCAATTTTTAATACACACGTGAATTTTTAAATTTTAAATATTTTAAAATTCATAAAAATGATTATAAATTAAATACCATGAAATAATAAAAATAGTGGGGATGTGATAGTATGATTAGGGGTGTCAATTGGACGGGTTAGGTCGAGTTTAAGTCGGGTCTTTCGATTTTTGGGTTGTTTCGAATTGAGCTGTTTTCGGATTAGGTCGGGTTCGGGTCATTCGGGTTTCAGGTCATTTCAGGTTGAGTTGATTTCGGGTGAGGTTGGGTTTAGGTTCGGGTTAATTTTATTTCGAGTCAGTTCGGGTTCAGGTCATTCGAATTTCGGGTTGTTTCAGTCTCGGGTTCAAGTCGGGTTTCTTCTAATCCAAGTTTAAGTTTCTTTGCGTCCAAGTTCGCGTTTCTTCGGGTCTAACTTCGAGTTTCTTCTGGTCAAAGTTTGGGTTTCTACACGACCAAGTTCGAGTTTCGTCGGTCCAAGTTCGAGTAGTTGAAATTTTCAAATTAAACTTTTATTCTTTATATTTATATTCTTTTTATGCATATACTTTTTTTTATTAAAAATAATACTAAGAAAATTATTTTATATTCATATATACATCAATGATATACTAAGAAAATTATTCACACATTTTTCTCTCCCGTTTTCGTTGGAGTTCAAAATAAATATATTTTACGGAGTCGTTCTAACAAAATTGTAGATAAATTAGATATTATTCCAACAAATTTGGAAATTGAATATTTCTCCAAGAAATTTAAAAATTGGACATTCCTCCAATAAAATTGAAGATTAGTTCCTCAAATAAAATTAAAAATTGGATATTGGTCAAATAAAATTGGAGATTGCACATTATTCCAAAAGATTAGAAATATTTTCAATTTGTAATATAATATTTTTGGAAATTGGATATTGCTTCAATAAAATTGGAGATTACACATTGTTCTAAAAGATTAGAAATATTGTCAATTTGTAATACACTAATTTTAAAAATTGGATATTGCTGCGACAAAATTGAAGATTGCACATTATTCCGAAAGATTAGAATTTGGACATTGTTAAATTGTCACAGCAAAATAAAAAATGAAACATTACTCCAACAACTTTAGAAATTATAAATTCCTCCAATAAAATTGGATATTAGATATTCTTCCAACAAAATTTAAAATTGGATATTACTCCAATAAAATTGGAGATTACACATTATTCTAAAAATTTATAATTTAGATATTGTCAATTTATCATAACAAAATTGAAATTTGATAGTAACTCTATAATGCATTATATAATTAGTGATAGTAGTTTATTTTGTTATGATGATAGTAATTCTATAATACATTAGATGATTAAATTATTGATAGTAGTTTATTTGTTATGATAATAGTAACTTTATAATGCATTAGATAATTAAATTTTGTTATGGTTAAAGTTTATTTTGGGTTCCTTAAAGTTTAGATTCAGGTTAAACGGGTTCAGGATTCGGGTCAGGTCAGGTTCGGATTTGGGTAAATCGGATTCGGGATTCAGGTCATGTTGGGTTCGCGTCACGGGTTCATTGGGTCATGGGTTCATCGAGTTCGGATCATTCGAGTTTCGGATCATTTCAGGTTGAACTGGCTTCGAATCAGGTCGAATTCGAATTCGGATTCAGATCATTCGAGTTTCGGGTTCATTCAAGCCAAGCTGTTTTCAGGTAAGATTGGATTCTGATTCGAGTTTAGGTCATTCGAGTTTCGGATCATTAATTTTTTTGATCAATCCTAATCAAATTGAATTTAGATAAATTAATCATATCAGATCAGTTTTTGACACCCATAAAGATGATAACAGAGAATCTTAAGTTGAGAGAGAGAGAGCGTAATTTAATCGGCATGACCACATGAGCTTTGTTTATTATCGTCCGTTGTTAATTAACAAATACTCCTCAATCATGTCATAATCATTTAAATGCTGAAGCACTCAAACCCTGCAATAATTAACGACATATTGAGTTTGTAGTGATTAGCTTATGCTTTTATATTAAGAATTAATATTTGATATACTGATGATGGAAAATATTTGTTTCATTATTATTTTTTAATAAAAATAATTATGTGAATTCTTTACATTAAATAATATTATTAAAATAAATTTGTGAAATTTTATGTCTATTAAAAAATGATGGTTGAAAGAATATTTTTCACTGCTAATGTATCAAATATAAATTCTATTATTAAACAGATACTATAAACTTGTTGTAGATAGACCACAACAATATTTTGATAAAAATTAATTGGAAAATGCTAACGACAATCTCTTGAACATTCTTCTATTAAATTATTGTCATGCGTTCATTTTTATAGGTCATAATATGATAATTTAATTTTTAAATACTTTATTGATCCACAAAAATAAACACATATAAAAAATTTGATAGAAAAATGTTCAAGTGACTTTCAAGAGAGTGTCGCTAGTATTTTTTAAATTAATATTAACGTTTTCATTTGTTTTGTTCCAAGTAGTATTATTCTCATTTATGTAGTTACAAGAAATGGGATATATTTGTTAGTTTTGTTGTCGTTGTTGTTTATCCTACCCGGTTTGAGGTCAAATAATTGCATATAAGCGTCAAAAGTAAAGTATAGATAATTTTCTTCCAAACTTTGGTTAGGTTTGTGTTCTTATCACACAAAAACACAAAAAAACAGCCACAATTTGCAAATTGGAAGGAAAAATGTGAGAGAAAGTTTTTAAGATGGATGAAAATTTAAATAATTATTATTTTATTGTGAAAAAGAACATCCGATAGCTTAAAAGAGTGTTCCTAAACAAGTTAAAATCGAAACAGAAAATTTGGCATGGAGAGAATACAACTTTAAAACTGTTTTTAGTAGAAAATAACCCGTTAATACTTAAAAAGTTATGCAATCATATCTCTAACACTTGATCTAGTGATTATATCCCTGAGAATATTTATAGAGATCTCGAATTCAAGCTTCCGATATTCCCAACTCCCTATCTTCTTTTGTAGCAAAAATAAAAATAAAAATTATGCAACCATTTAATCTCTCGTCTATAATAACGAGCTCATGCTGCTATCATGTCCCATGAGTTAAAAAACCCACTACAAAACATCTGTATATTTGGGATGATCAGATCTGTAAGATAAGTCTGATTATGAAAGGTTGAAGGTTCAAATTCGTACTACCCAACAGACCTGCATTTAATGTACCCAAGAAAAAAAAACAAAATCTAAAAGATTCATACGAAGATCCAGAGCTCACAGCCTGATACTACATAGTATGGCTTAAACTTTTGAGAATAATAATTAGCTGGCAAGTGCGGGTTTAACGGAGGTCAAACCCAAGTGAGTCGTAGCAGGCCGGACCACAACAGATCACTGGGTTCCGACCGTGGTTTGGTGCCCAACCAGCAAAGGTTTCTCCTTTTTCTTTGAACAGCAAAGGTTTCTCTTTTATTTGTGCCCACCTGTTCAATTGTCAGCATTTACAACAAAATTTCCTTTTAAGTGGAAAGTGTTTTATTTTTTATTTTTTATTGAGAACGATGGGACGTTAGTCCACCGTCCACCATAGTTGTTTTTGACCAGCCATTTTTGCTTCAATACTCTTCTCTCTGGTCTGGTGATCTGGTCCTTCTCTATGAAATTACAGCTATTTTCATTAATTACTCTAATTATGGTAAAAATACAGCTACAGACTGAATTCAGATTTCAGAGGAAATAAATTTTATAAACTTTAAGGGGGCTTAACGTCAAGGGTTAGGCAATTAAGCCTCCATTATTTGCTACCATCATAATTTGGTTTCCCAATTTTCACAAATCTCCCCCACTTTCTCTCTCTTGCTCTTTTGGTTACTGAAGAAAGTGGGGGGAGAGAGGGAGAGAGTAGGTGGAGAGGACAGGGAAGAAGGAGAAGCAAAGAAGAAGCTGTCACAGTTGTGCAACCAACCTCTCGGAAAATTCTGGGATTAAGACGGGAGCTTAATGTCAAGGTAAGAACTTCTGGTTCTTCAAGTGAGAGACTCTAATTACAGTGAAAGGGAAGAAGATTACATTTTTTAACCTCTCTCTCAGAGGTCGTTCGGTTTAAATGTTTCATAACGAGTTGGGTGTGATACCCGCGTGCTTGCGAGACAGACTTTCAGAGGCAGAACAATGTGAGAATGTCTAGATCATTGGGGCGGTGTACATAAGCAATGGTGGATCGGAGAAGCCTAGTGGTAGTGGCAGCTTTTGTTTTCTGGTTTGTTGTTTTTCTACTGGTTGAGTCTACATTTGCACAAGTTGCTCAGCAGCGACTGAGGTCACCCCTTGAGCGAGCTGCTCTGCTCCAACTCAGATCCTCGTTGGGGCTTAGGGCCCGGGATTGGCCTATCAAGCAGGACCCCTGTTTACTTTGGAATGGTATAGTGTGTCAAAATGGCACTGTTACTGGGATTAATATTTCTGGGTTCAGAAGAACAAGAATTGGCAGCCAAACCCCCCAATTTTCAGTTGATTATCTAGTGAACTTGACCAATTTAGTGTCTTTCAATGCCTCCAGGTTCTTGCTTCCTGGTTCCATCCCAGATTGGTTTGGCCTACGTTTGTTGAGGCTGCAAGTCTTAGATCTCACTTCTTGTTCGGTAAGGAGTGCTATCCCTTCAACTCTGGGCAACTTAACTAGTTTAAATGATCTACATTTGTCTGATAATTGGCTCACTGGAGATATTCCATTCAGTTTAGGACAGTTATCAGGACTTTCTGTTCTGAACCTTTCAAGGAATTTGTTTGATGGATCCATTCCTGCATCATTTGCTTCACTTGGGAATCTGATGAGTCTTGACCTTTCGTCGAATTTCTTATCTGGGTCTATTCCAGCCTTCATTGGGTCCTTTGCAAGACTGCAAAGCTTGAATCTTTCAAATAATAGTTTTACGTCTATTGTGCCACCAGAACTTGGAAATCTTAGTAGCTTAATTGTGCTCGATCTCAGCTTAAATGCTTTGTCTGGTTCACTACCTGGAGACTGGAGACGGCTGAGGAATTTGCAAACAATGGTTGTTGGTGACAATTCTCTTGCCGGATCTTTACCAGCTGGTATTTTTTCTTCTCAAAGTCAGTTACAGGTTATAATTCTGCGAAACAATAATTTTACCGGCAACCTTCCAAATGCATTATGGTCCATGCCTGGGCTGAACCTACTTGATGTTTCTGGAAACAACTTCACTGGTTTGCTACCGAATTCTGCTGTGGGTGCTAATCGAACTGCTACAGAACTAAATATTTCTGAAAATTTGTTCTATGGGAATCTTTCATCTGTGCTGAGAATGTTCCGTTCTGTAGATTTATCTGGAAATTATTTTGAAGGCCAAGTTCCTGACTATGTTGGCAGAAATGCTTCTCTTGGTACCAACTGCCTCCAGAATGTATCCACCCAGAGGACTTTGACAGAATGTGTGTCATTCTATGCTGATCGAGGCTTAAGTTTTGACAATTTTGGGCGGCCAAATTCCACTCAACCAGAGGTTCCTGAAAATTCAGGGAATAATAACAGGAGGACAATAATACTTGCAGGAGTCCTGGGTGGTGTAGGGTTTCTTCTACTTCTTGGATTGCTACTGCTTCTACTCTTGTTTGCCTGTAGGAAGAGGAGCACCAATCAAAGAGGAAATGGTGTGGGCCCAGTTCCTACTAGGGAGATGCCTTCTCAGCCTGGAGTATCTATTAACTTTTCTAGCCTAGGGGATGCTTATACATATCAGCAACTTGTTGATGCCACGAGTAATTTCAATGATGCTAACCTCATCAAGCATGGTCACTCAGGTGAGCTCTTTAGGGGGTTATTAGAAGGTGGATTACAGGTTGTCATAAAAAGGATTAATATGGAGAGGGAAAAAAGGGAAGCACACCTGCTGGAATTAGATCTCTTTAGCAAGGTGTCTGATCCTCGATTAGTACCCCTCCTCGGTCACTGTTTAGAGAAAGAAAGTGAAAAGTTTTTGGTTTACAAATACATGCCGAATGGAGATTTGTCATCTTCCTTGTTTAGAAAGAGCAGTATGGATGATGATAGTTTACAGTCATTGGACTGGATCACAAGATTGAAAATTGCAATAGGAGCAGCTGAGGCTCTATCCTATTTGCATCACGAATGTACTCCACCCCTTGTCCACAGGTACTTTTGAGAATATCTTCTCATTTATTTATGCTTCTCAACACATTGTAACTTAGTTCCTATCTAGAGCTTTCGTGAATTAGGTCAATCTTGTTTCTATTCTGTGGTTTAGTAATGAATTATAGGTTGCCTCATGAGCTTTAAGCGAACATGATACATAATGCCACCTTTTTACTGTGAGTTATGAAGCTTCATACCTCTTCTCTTCAATCCTCTAGTGGTTATCTCCACTTTCTGTTTATTTTCCAAGTTTGACCAGAAGCTTTGTATGTTCAGCTATGAGGGAACCAGTTGTTTTTATATTGCGCAAATATTAACACAGATGGTTTTAACATTGAAGGGATGTTCAAGCTAGCAGTATATTACTAGATGATAAATTTGAAGTGCGATTAGGGAGCCTCAGTGAAGTTTGCACCCAAGAAGGGGATGGACATCAAAGCAGAATTACCAGGTTGCTGAGATTTCCACAGTAAGTATTACTGTATGTTATGGCATAAGAATTGTTAACTTTAGATTGGACTGAGTTTCCTTTTGCTGCTGGGGATGCAGTTTTTTTATGTATGCTATTTGTCTGACTAGAAGCATAATGATTGACACTACGAGCAACTCAAGCTTTGGGTATTGGTCAACACTCTAAGTTGTTAAATATGTCAAATGCTCAACACCCCATTCGACAGATTGCCCTCTCTTTATATGTACCAAGAAGCAAAAATCAGTTACTTCAATTCAACAGAAGATAATAGATATATCTATAGTTTATTCCAGAATAAAACAATGCTTTTTCATATAGCTTTAATCATTTGGTTTCGTATCACCTCACTTCTGTGATGCTCGTCTCTGTAAACCAGTCTCAGCTTTAAGGGCACCATAGTTAAGGATCAAGTTGGACATTTTCCATCGGTATGTATCAGTAACTTTGAATATTGGAAGCAGCCTAATTGCTGCTTAAGCATAAGACATCCAACCTCAGTTTGCTCTAGAACCATAACATGGGCTGAACTTCAGCTATTCACTTCCATGTATTTAAGCCTTTATGCACAAAATATTCCGACATCTATTGCCTTATTGGTGTCCTTGCTTTTTGGGTTTCTGTCACTAGACTGCCAGCCATTTGCTGAGTGCATTACCTTATTTTTGAATCTTTGTTACAATTATCTTCTGTTTTGTCTGTGCTCATCCTCCATGATTTTGCGATCTGTGGTCTGATTAACTATCATATCATCATAATTCGTGCACTTTTGGTTATTGTTTTGATTTTGACATCATTGCTTGTGTCACATTTGCAGATCATCTGAACAAGGTAGTTCCGGTGAGTAGTTTGTACGACTTCATATAGACCAAATACTCTCATTTGCTTTTCCTGGCTGTAACTGCCATTCTTTAGATCATTGCAAACTGTTCCTTATTCTTTTTTGTACCCTTGCCTTTAAAATGTACAGCTTCATCTACGTCAATGTGCAGCCATGATGTTTATTGCTTCGGGAAGGTGTTGCTTGAGCTGGTAACGGGAAAACTTGGCATAAGTGCATCCAGTGATGCCCAAATGAAGGAATGGTTTGAGCAGACACTTCCTTATATCAGCATATATGACAAGGAACTTGTCACAAAGATTGTTGATCCATCGCTTATAGTGGACGATGACCTTCTGGAGGAAGTGTGGGCCATAGCCATTGTTGCAAGGTCTTGCCTCAATCCCAAACCTTCAAGGCGTCCACAAATGAGATATATTCTGAAAGCTTTGGAAAACCCTCTGAAGGTTGTTCGAGAGGAACATTCAGGCTCAGCAAGGCTTAGGACGACTTCTTCAAGAGGGTCTTGGAATGCTGCCCTCTTTGGTAGCTGGCGGCATAGTTCGTCTGATGTAGCAGCTGTTCCATCGGCTTCGATGACTAGAGCAGAAGCATTTAGTAGTTTGAAACCGTCTGGGGCAACAGCAGGTTCACAGGGAAGTGGACAAATTGGTACAGGGGAACACTCTTCCTCCCGCAGAAGGCATTCGAATGAGATATGCCCTGAACCATCTGATGAACCAGACATAGAGACATGATCAATACTAGCGGATTCTTTGTTAATAAGATGGCAGGCTTCCCATTCGAGTGCCAGCATCTAGTCCAACTATGCACTTCTGTTTCGGAGCAAAGAGGATATTAAGATGGCATTTTTGTTTCAGAATGAATTGGAGTCACAAGGTGTTGTGTTTAGTTTGATTTAGAGGATAGAAGTTTGGTACCATTGACTTGCAGGATTGAATTGAAGTGAAGTGAGCTCCTTCCTCGGCTGCATCTTTGATTTGTGTTTGAGATGGTGGCAGAATGTAGAGAAGAGAAAGAGGCGGGGGTAGCTTTGCTGTTGAGATTCCTTTATATTCAATTCACTAACAGCTTCATTTACTAGTATTTGAGAACATCTTTGGTTGTAATTGATCTCTTTTTGTGATGTGTAAATTGTATTTTCTGGGAATGTCTCATTTACTGGAGCTTGTAACAACAGATGAACTCGGAAGTGAATGATAAGTCATACAGGGATTTCAGTTCAAAGTTCGTGGATTCTAAGTTCATCTTTTCCAACAAACCTACTCTACTGAGTCCACTTTTTGGTGCTTATAACAGATTTTCCCACCTCGGCCTTAAAACGTTGTTTATGGCCGAAGTGGGGAAATCTTTGTTTGTATTTGATCACTCTTTTTTTGGCGTGTAAATTCTAGTCAAATAAAGATGATATATTTGACTCGATACGAAGATTAAAAAATGTTGTTGATTAAAGGATAAAAATGTAAAGTAAATATATAAGATAAAAATAGTTTTTTCAAGTCGGAAGAAAAATGAAGGTAATAAAGTAAAATTGATGTAAAATAATTTTCTTTTAAAAAAATGTATCAATTTTACTAGAACGACCAAAAAAATAATAGTATGTATCAATTTTATTAGGAGAAATGGAGTAATTTCGTGGAATTCCTAAGTTACTGGAGCTCGTAACAACTAACAACTAACAACTAACAACAGATGAAATCGGAAGTGAAAGGATAAGTTATACTGTTTTTTTCAGTCCAAGTTTGTGGTACCAACCTTAGCTTATTACTATAGTGAGCCCAGTTTATTAGTGTATTGAACAGATTCTCCCACTTTGGCCCCAAAAAGAAAGGCTACCCCATGGGTAAGTAGGGGACTAGGGGTACACAAAAACTAAGCAAAATAAAATTTTAGGTCCCACCGAGATTTGAACTCGGGTTACTGGATTCAGAGTCCAATGTCCTGACCACTAGACCATGGGACCAACTTGTTCTGAAATAGAAATTTAATATATATATCAATGGAAAACCAATATCTGTAATAAAAAGAAAATGGACACGCTGATTAGTTAATGAAACTATCTGGTGTGCTTCAGCTAGTCCCGCTTCAGTGAGCCAAAATGCTTTTAAGCTCTCTGACACCGTCCTTGTACCTCCGCCACCACCGCCGTCCCGCGGCTGTAGCCTACGCCAACGTGTCCTCCACCGTCGACCAAGAAAGCGACGATAACACCAGACCCGACCTCGCTTTCCGGATCCACAACTCCAAATCCATCTCCCTCCTCCAGAGCCGCCCCAGCAAACCCCAGTCGGGCGAGGAAGCCACCGACTCAAACGGTCGCGAATTTGAGGCCCCGGATTCAGAAGATGGCGTCGGCCTCAGATCCTCAAATTCTCATGCTACAATTCCACCCCAAGAAAAGCTGAACATCCTTCAACTGTCCCTCGCCACCAAACGCTCCCCTCAATTCCCGGGATCGATTTACGCTTCGTCCATACCTCCTTTGCAGTCGCTAGTCAACAGCGCCGACGGCGAAGATACGGAGGAGATGATAAGGCGGGCGCTTGCGATGCGGAGGAAAGTGACGGTCGAGATATTCAAGCAAGCGATGAGAAAAGGTAAGTTTGGAATAACGTATTTCACCAATTTGGCAGGCACTGTGCAAGAGTTTCTAGATCATGTCATGATTGAGGCTGCGACCATGAAGCACTTGCCGGAATTTCAGCATTGTAGTTTTAATGTAAGAGTTAGGACTGTTATTGACCGCTCCAACGTCGTGCCACTCATAAGGTTCGCGTTTAATATTGTTCTCTCATATCTCATAAGCTTCATTTATGGTTCCACTTGTTTTTCCATTGAAATGCAACAGTAGTGTGCTATAATTGTTCTCCCATATCTCATGTGCTAGTACTTGCATTGACTTTTAACGTTGGATTTTGATTTATCGTGTCATAATAGGAAGAACTGAGTGGAAATTGATATTGTAGGTGGTTGAAACACAATCACTTCTCATACCCGAAAATTGGAAAGTTAATATGCATGGCAAGGAGAGATCTTGAATCCATTAGACGAATGTCTGAGTGGTTGAAGACCATTCATGTAAAGTGTGAATTCCTTGGGGCTGTACTCTTAAAATCAGGAGACAATATATTGGAACGCAGCTTCGAAGAACTGAGCGAAAATGTTGACTACTTGGAGAGAAATGGAGTACGGAGTGAGTGGTTGGGCTATGTCATCAGCCGCTGCCCTAAATTGTTGTCCTGCAGCATAGAGGAATTAAGGAGCCGGGTTGAGTTTTACCTAGATATGGGAATGAATGAAAGGGACTTTGGAACAATGGTATTTGATTATCCTGGAGTGCTTGGCCGCTTTACTCTTGAAGAGATGCAGCAAAAGGTAGGCATGTTCTTTTCTCTTCTTATGTTTTCATTTCGTGGCAGAACTAATCCTTACTCTAGGGTAGGTTTCTTCTCGATTTGTAACTTGTGCTCTAGATTTTCTGCAAAAAAAGAAGCTAATTTGCACCTTTTCTCAAAGATATCTAGTTCGTGTGAATTTTTATTCCATGGTTTTCTAAGTCATCATACTCTCTGGCCACTTCTAAATGCGTTCATTAAAGGATTCTATCCTTTTCTCCACCCAGGTTAATTATTTGAAGGAGTTTGGCCTGAGCATTGAAGAAGTTGGCAGATTACTAGCATTTAGACCTCAGTTGATGGGTTGTGGCATTGAGGAAAGGTGGAAGCCTCTTGTTAAGTACTTTTACTACCTTGGAATTCCAAGAGCTGGAATGAGGAGGATTCTAGTTATCAAACCAATGTTATTCTGTTTCAATTTAGAGCAAACCATTGTGCCCAAGGTACCCGCTTACATCAGCTTATCATGTGCTTAATCTTTTTCTTCAAAGTAACATACAATCGCAATTTTACATTTGGAGTCTTGGGATGGTTTTCTGTCATGTTCTTATCCATGAAATTTGTCTTTTACATCCTCTCCGTTCTATTGGTAGGTATAGAGTACAGGTGTATATTCTGGTAATAAATTCCTGAATTCCAAAACTCATGACTGAGAGTTTCATTCTGTTTGGAAGGTGCAATTCTTCCGGGACATCGGCATCCAAGATGATGCCATTGGCAAGATGATAGTAAAGTTTCCTCCATTACTGACTTACAGCTTACAGAGGAAAATTCGACCTGTGGTATGTTCTATTGCCTTACCCAACCTACCTACCCCATTATATTTCCAAGTACACTCCCAGTTTAGCCTCTTCTTTTTTGAACCTACAGCCAAGAACACAGTTCATGCCTTGGAGTCTAATTTGGCTATATTAATATTTGATCAACTCACTTCTCATGAATAGGATGCTACCCTGGACTAATATGCATGCAGGCCCCTTTCTGGTAGTTGATAACATGGACACTTGATGAAGTATAGCTGACCTTTACATTTTTGCTCACATAACAATTGAATTTCCGGTACCATCACGTAGGTCATATTCTTGATGACAAAAGCTGGTGTCCATCAGAAAGATATTGGCAAGGTTATAGCTTTGGGGCCAGAGTTGTTGGCTTGTAGAATAGGCAAAAGGCTTGAAGTGAACGTGAAATTTTTCCTGTCACTTGGTATACGACTTAGGCAACTCAGTGAGATGATTGTTGATTTCCCCAAGTTGCTCAGATACAAAATAGACCTCCTGAGGCCGAAATACCGGTATCTACGGAGAGCTATGGTCCGCCCCTTGGAGGATGTGATCGAATTTCCAAGGTATGCAGCAACTTGGATTGCTGGGTTTAGATTTTTGTTAGATAAATTAGCGAGTGGAATTATTTAGAGTAAACACAGGCTTAGAATCCTCCCAACTCTGAGCTTGAAATTCTAGACTCCAGGGTGAAATGTTGATGGTTTTTTTTCATATACGTGAATACAGCAAGATATGTTCCAATATGAACCCCTATATAGCTTCCTCGAAGCTTAAACATTCTTATGCTAGTTTTCCCTGCTGTACTTGTATCTCAACTAAACTCTGCTTTAGCGTTTCACAGGTTTTTCAGCTACTCCCTTGAAGACCGGATAATTCCAAGACATCAAATTATGGTGGAGAACCAGATTAATTTCAAGCTGCGATACATGTTGGCTTGTACAGATGAACAATTCAATGTGAGGGTTGCAGAAAAGTTAGAAAGACGCCGGAAATTTGAATCTGGCATGGCTGGTTCTTCAGAATTCTTTTCATACAATTCATTGGACAGTGATGAAGAATTGTCCCCGTCTGAAGATTCATTGGAAAGTGATGAAGAATTGTCCTCATCCGAAGATGAAAGTGCGTTTTATGATTCAGAATCAAGTGAGATCTCATTAGGTGGTATAGAACAAAGCTATACAGGAATATGACATTCTATCAAGTAACCAGTTTTCATATAAGTGTACAGTTTTGCAATGGGTAAAATCTGCTCAGTTCATATCGTTGTTCGCAGCCCGATAGTCTAGTCGAGTGGAGTCCTAGGCGACAAATAGGAGTCCTTTTAATGAGACCAAGGTCGACCTGCAAGAACGAAATCAATTGAGAGATGACCAAACAGCAAGCCAAGAGCCAGCAGCAAGATCATACCTTGTGTCCAAATAGATCCTGAATGTTATCAACGAAGCTTTAAGTAGCCCGCACTTAGCGGCGGGGCGACGGGTTCAATATGATGTCGTATTCTATATCGTAAGATAGATTCATTTTCATACCAAATAAACTGATCGAATGGCGCGCCTCCTGCAATAAAACTAGATAACTGCCAATGAAACTATCGAAGGAAATAGTGGCTTGATATAACTATCAGAATGTTTATACTTGTTACTTCTATTATACACAGGAACTTAGATATGTATGTTATAACTATCAGAATTTCTGTCATTCCTGAGACGGAAAAATGAAAGAGAATCCAAGAGCACCAATAAATTCGCCAGATGTAAAAAATGTAACAAATACCAGCACAAAGCTAAACAGCATTCCACAACAAAGAACACACGCCCTGTATTTGGTTGAGAAACAAATCGTGTATGACATGTAGCAGAAATGTAAACCTGAAATCATAATATGACATGAACCCAAAATTACAGTCAGTGCATTGCTACCGAGACCATACAGAGTTCATTTATTCAACGTAACAGAGTCAAAATGAAGGATCTTTAAGGACTGCCTCAGCGATAGAGGCTTTCGGATCTGAGGTTCTCTGCAATCTCAGTTTCCCAGCGATCTCCATTCTCAAGCAGCTTCTCTTTGTCGTAAAGCAGCTCCTGCAAAACAGATCAAGAGAGCAAAATAGTTAGCCCAGGATAGAAGGGATCACAAAACACTTGCATGTTGAACGACTAACCAAGAAAAACAAGCTACCTCATGAGTCTCAGTGGCAAACTCAAAGTTGGGCCCCTCAACAATTGCATCAACAGGACATGCCTCTTGGCAGAATCCACAGTATATACACTTGGTCATGTCGATATCATATCTACAAACCATGAGGAACATGATACAGATACGATATAAACAAACAATCATGGAGATACAGTGTGTGTGTGAAATAGTTACCTAGTTGTTCGCCGACTTCCATCTTCTCTTGCCTCGGCCTCTATTGTGATCGCTTGAGCAGGGCATATCTTGTAATCAACCAACATTTCATGAATACCAAATGTAAAGCAGTAAACATGTTCATGACAGACATAGAAAAACTGTTCTACCAAGGTCACTTTTGTATTCAATAAAATAAAGAAATACCGACTTTCTGTCAATTTAAATGATCAACTGAGAACAAATATGGGCTGCTGATAGCTGCTCTGATTGGTTTGGGCAAACTTAATTCAGGCCAATAGATTCAGCAATGCACATAAGTGATATGCTATCTGTAAGGACAAGAGAAAAGACGAGCTAGATCGAAGCTCAATTGGGTACAGTTGGGAGAAAGGACTCCACTCTTTTAGAGCTTTCAAAAGGACTGGTTCAAGAACTGAGTGGAATGGATATGGTGGTCTCATCGAACCACCTCCACTAACTGGTTGATTGGCAGTTGATTGTACACACATTAAGTAATTTAAATATTCAAGCCATCAAACCAGCTAGATGATGACACCAGCAAAATTTACCTGAACTACAATCCTACTCCCTCCGTCTCATAAAGATTGATGTGTTTCAATTTCAACATTTAATGTGCTTTTTTTCTCCAATATCTTAATAAATAAAGTCAAACAATTTATTTGAAAGTGATAGATAAAAATCTATAATTTCTAGATCAATTTTTATATTTTTTTTATCTGATTCTTTATAGCAACAGTTTAAGTCAAACACAACAATGAAAATCAAATGCACCAATCTTTCTTGGACAAAGGGAGTATATGATAACAGTCACAATAAAATCGTATCTTTTGAGATGCTTCTTCTTCTAACACGAAACCCAGGGTAACTTTCTAAGGACGATGTACTGATGTAGGCTGTAGATGTTGCCACATGCTGTTCAATATCAAGTTCAAGGAGCTCCACAGAAGAAGTCGCAAATAAAGCAAAACCAGAAACACCTATGTCTACTTCTTGTATGAACTCCAGAATATCATCAGAACATTGTTGGCTAAATACAAATGGGCTAATTTTGATCTGATTTAATCTCCCGGATCCAAAATAAAGTACTACATCTACATCAGGCATTACGAAAAAAGAAATAGGACATGACAGGAAGCGTGTTAAAAGTTTCTTCTTCTTTTTTTCCAAGAAAACGGTAGTACACTTACTGCTTCACAAAGTTTGCAAGCAATGCAACGTTCCTCTCCAGTTGGATAACGGCGGAGAGCATGTTCACCTCGAAATCGAGGACTGAGAGGACCTTTTTCAAATGGATAGTTAATCTGCACAAATGATACACAAATTGGACCATACTCCTACAGGAATTGCAGAGGCAATAAGCATGAGAAAAAACACTTACCGTGACTTTTTTGTCAAAGAAATATTTAAGAGTCAGCATAAGCCCTCGGACCATTTCAGTAAGAAACAAAGTGTTGATGCTTCGCTCAAAAACTGCAATAACATGGCACACACAAAGTACTCAGACATCTTACCAGAAAAAAGTTATAATAAGAAGTTGGAAGTATTAATTAAAAAAAAGGAAGAAGAAGTTCAAGTATAGGCTATGGACTGAAAAGTATTCAATACCAGAACTCCAGTCCTTGGACATTTCCCTAGCAAGCTGCTCCCTTTCTTCATCCTCTGCAATTGGTTGACACGAGCAGAAATTAGGGATATAAAGAGCAGCTAGTTGCTTTCTCAAAGCATGAGTGATACTGAAGGCTGAGACAATTTAAAGTACAAAAGGAGCATAAACTATAAGATTCATATCCAGTGTCTTTCAGATGGTCAAGACCAAGTGACTCATTTTTATTACATACACACGTGAATTTAGCTTTAGGAAGAATGTGAAAGGCTCTCTAAATCAAATTCAATCAAACCTCACCTACAAATGACATTAGTAGAATACTTCATAATAGAACACAGAAAATAAACGAGATATCAATTTGACCACTCTCAACTATACGGAGAAATAATTAAGACTTTGAAACAGAAGAAAAACGATAAAAGAAACCTCTGCTAACCTCTGCCAACAATTACCATAACAGGTTTGAACATGAGATAAAAAAGATACCACTTTGTCCGCTAAACTGAATATAATAGATGATGTATACTACATTGGACGGCGTAAACTACACACCTTCGCTAACAAGAAGCACACCCAATCCAACATGTTACTTGTGTGCAGGTACCATATATCCAGATTTAACGATACTAATTAAAAACTGAATACGTCAGATATCTGACACCAACCTATCTTCGTCGAAAATGAGTGTGCACCAAGTCGCATTCCATACTGTTGTGAACCAACAAAAGCTTGTCCTGAAAAAGCCTACAATTAACAATTTTCAATTAAATACGGAAAAGAAAGGAGACACCACATAACAACCAGAAAGTTACACAAACATATACTCCCTCCGTTCCCAAAAGATTGAAGGGTTTGACTAGGCGCGGAGATTAAGGTGACTGTAAAACTTTTGTATGTGCTTACCTATTTACCCTTTGGTTGAAAGTGCACCAAAAACAAGGTAGAAAAAGTAAACATAAAGTGGGGATAATCTAGTAACTTTGAGAGTGAAAAGTTTCCTTATAAGGAAAGTGATCAATATTTCTGGAACAACACAAAAAGGAAATGCGTCGAATTTTTCAGGGGCAGAGGGAGTATATAAATCTAAATATTTCAACTTCAAAATTTTCGCGATACTTTTTTCTACATTTTCCCCCCCACTCCTAAAAAAAGAACAGTTCTAAATCTAGATGTCATTTCAGAAGAACATAAGAGCTCAATTTCTAATTTCCTGCACTACATCCAATGGCATGGCCGCATTGAAGTAACACCCTCTAAGGTGAGAAAGCAACTCAGCCTACCAAATACTTATTTATCAATTTTGTTACTGATGACTTACAAAACAGTGCTAGTTCTCCAATAAAAATGCCTTCCAAATGCACTTAAACAAAGAGCAGCCCTATGAATATGACCATGAATGACAGTAGAAGCATCAACAACAATTAACAAGGTCACATTTACGGATCAAAATAAGTTGAACCTTGATAATGAAAATGCTAAGACTGAAGCCCCTAAGTGAAAAAACAATACTCCCTCCGTCCCAAATGGGTTGTCACTTACCCTAAAATTTTTGTCCCAAATGTATAGACTCTTTTCTACTTTGGTTTTATTTCTGTCCAATTTTACCCTAAGACTCCAATTGTACTGGGTTCAAGGGAAACACTGTGAGATAAGTACTATGAAGGTTGGGAAGGTGGTGGTGGGGTCGCACTCCAATTTTTCAGCTGGGTGGGAATTATGCATATACCTGGGTGTTATATGCTATTATATGATCGGTGTCATTTTGGCTGTTGTAGAAGCAACCGATACACTTTAGATGATTAGGATTATGTAAGAGGTATATATAGAAATTGATATAAAATCAGTTGACTGTACAAGACAACATTAATCTATACAAATAAAAAAAGTGACAACCGATTTAGGATGGAGAGGGCATCACATTTCTCCCACCCAGCCTTCCCCTTTCTCCCAATGGGTTATCCCACACCTAGTTCATCTAATATGAACTGGACTAATACGGCTTCTCAGCAACTCAGTCAATCCTCAAATCTTCTAGCAACAAAAAACGATTATTTATTGTGTTCTCCACACCAATAAAACTAGCCTGTTAGTGCTCGAGTCTAAATCCATTAACCTGAGACCCGCGTTTAAGTAATTGAAACCCTTATCAGCGCGTACCAGCATATTGAGTAGTAAACGAAAAACATTCAGAATCCTTCTCTAAGGCAGATGCGACTGTCCCTTGGTAAGAAGAAAACATACAAAAAATTTGGATTGTTTTCGGAACAATAAAAAAGCAATCGAAAAGGAACGACCCTCGGACGAATTCAGAAATGTTAAGAAGTAGGAAGAAACCAAACTTCAGGTTGTCAGAACATAGAGCAATATCATAGAAGTGCGGTGCAAAACTTAAGAAAGAGAGAGAGCTGTAAGGTGGTTTCTTACCAGATGCCTGGCTCGAAGAGCGCTGAGAGAGTTGCGCGCCAGGATCGCAGCCATTGCCCCAGATAGATGAATTGAAGCCGGATCGACTGAAGAATCTCACCTCCTCTTTCTGGAGCTTCAATTCCAAATAGTACTATGACTATCTCCTGTTTTTATTTATTTTCCCCAAATGAAGAAATGAGCATTTCCACTGAACAAAAATGACCGATGAGTTTTGGGCCGGTTTAGAGCTTAGACGATGTGTTGTGTTGGGCTGATGACGAAACCTATGAGTCCAAACGAGCAGTGGAAGTAGATGTCGTATTACTCTCTCCGACCCAAACCCAAACGTATTTTTTTGTAGAGATTAAAATTATTCTTTGGTCACGTATTTTACATAACTAGATCTAACTTACACGCTCCACATACATGCTAAATTAAAAGCATATCTAACCATAAAATCATAATAGTAGCATAAGAAAGTAAAGTGAGAAAAAGTGATAGGATTATTAATAAAATTTACTAAAGTTTAAACCAAATAATTAATTAATATGTTTAAATAATAAAATATTAGTCTAATTTAAATATGTTGAAGTTTTTTAATATTTATTTTGTAATTAATAAACTTACAATTACCCATTATAGTTGACTAAACATACAATTACCTTCTATATTTTCATAAACTAAACAAAAAAAAACCTTAAAATTTAGTGAGATCTATAAGCCCTAGACATTCAATTTGTTAAAATTCATGTTAAATTATTGAGTTAATATCTTTAATTAATCCTCGTATTTTTTAGCATAATAAATCTATCTCGATTATTTTACCCCTTGAAATTTAAAGTATTCTCTCCTCCATCTTCTAATCCACCATAAAGCCACATCTAACGCTTTCGGTGACCAATATTCTTGATGATGCAACCTCTAGAACAGATGAAAAAGAACACACCACGAAACCGAATGAGACTGGGTGTGCAAGGAACTTGACCGTGGAACCATCATCGTTCAAGACTGAGGCCCAAACAAGAACACTCGAATGACTCTATCTTCAATCACAATCTGTCATGAGTCACTCCATCTTCTTTCGCACTAAACTTAGCAACCTCACCACAAACTATTCCAGCGACTTTGCTTTCATCGGGGAAGACGTTGTCGGGGTCAGCAATGTAGGTCAGTAATTTTAAAAACTGTTGGACCTGACCGCACAATGTGGAAAAATAGTTAAAAAAATGGAAGCGAAACAAATATAACTTAGCAAATGAAAACTATTGTAATAGTTGCTCGTGATGAAAAGCAGCAATACATAAAACCAAATATATAGAGAATGATACCACAACAAAATTGCATTGGAAAAATAGAAAATCTTTAAATAATGATAACAAAATCTCGATCAAAATCTTGGTGAAAGAGATGAACATCTTCTAAAATCTAAGATGATAATTGTGTACGGTAAAATATCTTGGGAAATGATGATTACAATATTTATTCATATTTGTAGCACACAGATGCCCTAAGAAAGGGTAAGATAATTGGGGGGGGGGGGGGGGATGAGAAATGAGGGAGAGAAAACAATGTGCGAA